>VDFB02167051.1:0-35618 GCA_007258455.2 Sequoia sempervirens
TGCTCCACTTGTGTGCAACAACACTCCATCATCTTCCTTGCATACAACATCATCTTCCTTCCATACTGCAGTTTTCTTTATTCTACCCCTAATACCAATCAACATATATGTCCTTTTCTTCATTTATATTTTCTATACTCTCCCCCTTTGACATCAATTACAAAGGGAAAGAAAAAGGATAAATATGTATTCCGATATGCTCCCCCTAGATGAATACATTTTGTATTCATGTAGAAATACGAGAAGGAATAACTCCTAATTTCTCCCTAAGTTATTCAAATGACTCCTTTGGAAGGGGTTTTGTGAAAATATCTACTAATTGATCCTTTGTAGCAACATATTCTAATTTGACTTCCTATGCATCAAAATTTTCCCTAAGAAAATGATATGTAATAGATACGTGCTTGGTTTTGGAATGAATAACAAGATTCTTAGAGATATTTATTACACTAGTATTATCACAAAAAATACTAATTGTCCCATAAAAATTCACCTTAATATCTTGTAGTGTTTGTATCATCCATAATACCTGAGTACAAGAAGATACAGCATCAATATATTTAGCTTCAACTATTGATAAAGAAATCAACTCTTGTTTCTTACTTAACTATTCTATCAATCTATCACTTCGAAAGAACCACCACTAGTGCTCTTTTTGTCATCCACACAACTAGCCCAATTTGCATCAACATATGCAGTTAAAGTGAAATCATTACCAACATAGTACCATAGACCATATTCTAATGTACTCTTCAAGTATTTAAAAATCATCTTCATAGCTTTAACATGTGTCTCCTTAGGAGTAGCTTGAAATCTAGCAACCATGCAAACAACTTGCATGATATTAGGCATTGTTGCAGGAAGATATAAAATGATTCCAATCATGGATCTTTGTAATGATTGATCTACTAATTTAGATTCATCATCTTTACTAAGCTTACATCCTTTTACCATTAGTTTAAGTTAATAGGTTTACAATCTTCCATCTTGAATTTCTTCAAAATTTCCTTCATATACTTAGTTTGATAAATGAAAATTCCCGTGTCTACTTGATTGAATTGTAAAACAAGAAAAAATGTTAATTCTCTGAGTATAGACATCTCAAACTCTTGTTGCATTGTAGTAACAAAAAATTTGCACATTTCATCACAGTTGCTACCAAAAATGATATCATCACCACAAACAATGACAACTAGTATATGTTCACTTTCACATTTGAAATACAAATTACTATCAACAATACCTTCCTTATACCCTTGTTGTTGGAGATATTTGTCCAACATGGAATACCAAGCCCTAGGGGCCTATTTCAGACCATACATAGCTTTTTTCAATTTGTATACATAGTCGTTGTTTTCAGTCACAATAAACCCTTTAGGTTGCTCCATATAAACTTCCTCATCCAGAAAACTATTAAGAAATGTAGATTTTACATCCATTTGGTATAATTTAAAATTTAAATTATAAATTGAATATGCAAGAAACATTCTAATAGCTTCAATTTTAGCTATAGGTGCAAATGTCACATCAAAATCTATACCCTCAACTTGAGCATAACCCTTGTAGAAAAATCTAGCTTTGTTTCTTGTTATCTTTCCATCTTCATTTAGTTTATTCCTAAATACCCATTTTGAGCCTATGACATTATTATCAATAGGCCTAGGAACAAGTTCCTAGGTCTGATTTTTCTCTATTTGAATAATTTCCTCTTTCATGCCTTCAATCAAGCTTTCATCTTTACTAGCTTCTTTATAATATTTAGGCTCTATTTCATATAGTAAAGAATAGTTTACATGCTGTTGTTGTTGTTGAAGCTTTCTTCTTGTCATGACACCATCAAATTTGATCCCAATAATTTGCTTCTTAAAATGATCTCTTTTGACAAATTTGGGTGGTGCTTTTGGAGTAGTGATTGTTTTCTCTTCTTCATTAGCATATGTTTCCTCTTGTGATTCTTCTTTTTCTTCATAAACAAGGACTTTTGAATAAACATGTCATCTTTGTGTAACAACTAAGAGTAATTTTCACCCACTCTAACATTCACACTTTCAACTATTCTCTGTAACCTTTTATTGTAGCACTTGTAAGCTTTGTTTGTAGTTAAATAACCCAAAAATATTCCTTCATCAAATCTTGTCTCAAATTTACTCAAAGTGTCTTCATCCCTTTTTATAAATTTTTTTTTCCAAATATTTTAAAATATTTCACAAATGTAGGTTTTCCTTTCCATAATTAATATGGAGTCTTATCATGATTCACTCTTAATTGTGCTCTATTACAAATGTAGACAATATGAACTACTTCCTTCTAGTATCTATAAGGGAATTTGGCTTCATTCAAAAATTTTCTAGCCATCTTATGAACATTTATGTTCTTTCTTGCAATAACTCCATTTTGTTGAGGTGTTCTAGCTACAAAGAATTGTCTTCTAATTCCACGTTTTTCATAATACTTATCAAATTCATGAAAGTTAAATTCTCCACCTTTTTCAGACCTTAAACACTTAATTCTTGAACTAATTTCATTCTCAACCATAGCTCTAAATTTTTTTGAACCTTTCTAAATCTTGAGATTTACCCATGTCATTCTTGAATAATCATCTATTAATAATATGGAATACCTTTCTCCATTGATGCTTTTAGTTCTTGTTGGTCCATACAAATCTGTATGCATCAACTCCAGAGGCTTACAGGTTGAATATTATTTTGTCTTGAATTTTAACCTTGTTTTCTTTCCTTCAAGACATTCTTTACAAAAATTATTTGCAGGTTTTCCAATATTGGGCATATGCCCAACTGCATTCTTCTTGTTGATTTTCATTAGATGGTCAAAGTTAATGTGATTCATCCTTTTGTGCCACAACCAAATTTCATAAGTTTTTCCTAACATGCATCTTTCACCTTTCACCTCATTTAGATGGTACATATTACTACTTGTTTTGATTGCTTCAGAAACAAGTCTACTAGAGCTAGCACTTTTATCTCACATCCACTAGCATGAAATAACAAGTTATATCCTTTTTCACACAATTGACTAACATTGAGCAAGTTATGTTTAAATCCTTCTACATACAACACATTTTGAGCATTTGTTTTACCATCTATACATAGTGTATCTTTTCCAATTATTTAAGCAGTAATATTATCACCAAACTTAACTATACCACCATTTTCTTTCCCCAAATTGGTGAACTTGCTCTTATCTCTAGTCATATGACTAGAGAAACTACTGTCAATCACCCAAGGATTGTCTTATCCTTTGGCATGAAAATCTATTTGTACTATCATAGATTCTTCATTCTTCATTCTTCATCCCAGTCTTCTTCTCTCTCCATTATATTTTTAGTTTTTTTTCTTTTCCTCATAACTCTATGTAGATTCTTTCTTTTGTGTAGGGGGTGCAAATTATTTCTTTTGTCTTGCATGATCATGAGCAAATATATTTTTCCTAGGAGAATTAGTAAATATCCTTTTCTCCTCTCTAGGAGGCTATATAGACGTACTTCTATAAAACAAGTTAGAAATGTGCCCATAGGTATTATAGTTATAACATACATCATTTAGAGCACTTAGAGAAGCAAAAGGATTCTTGCTTACAAAATTATGTAAATCATTCCTCAAAGGTCTAATCCTACAATCTATAGCTTTATGTCCATAATAATAACATGAAAAACAATAGCCATGAAAAGCATAATTAAACTTGGTTTGTTTTGCATGTTGACCTTTGAATCTCCTCTTTGGACTTTTCACTTTGATGAATCCATCATCCATCATCCATTTATTGTACTTTCTACACTAAAATTTTAAGGAGAAAGAAAGGGATCTTGATAAGGAATACACCTAGGAAAAGACTACCAAACCCCTTTCCGCCCAAGTGTAAGGACAAAAGGTGAGCCAAATGGGTTATGATATGTTGCTCCTTGCGAAATAAAATATGATTGCATAAAGCCAAGTTTATACCTCCATGCATGGTAGTGAATATGTTATGATACTAGAACTACCACATGGCAAGGAGCAACAACTAATGCTATCTATTTTTTTCAATGATCAATTGAAGGACAATAAGCAAGACCTCTTGTTGTTTCTTGCATGTTAGGGTCTATGGGGACATGGATACCTTATTCTTTCACACCACACCCTTTCCCATTATAGCCAAACTATTTCAAAAGTTGGTAACCTCTTTCGTAAAGTGATTTCATTTCTTTTGAAGAGGTGGATTTTCATGATCATCTTCATCATAAGTGGTCATATAAGTTGTATTTTCCTCTTTTTTGCTAAAATTATGGATTCAAATATTTTTGATGATTCAACTGATATCATTGTCACTTCTTTCTAGATTTTCTTGACTTCAATTGTATAATCTTGTATTCCCAATCAAATTTAGGTGTGAAATCTAATGATCCCCAATCATCTTCCAACAACATTATCATTGGTGAAAGGCACTTATCCTTATCCTCAAATTGTAAAGGTTCCACTTTTGTAGTTGGTGCCAATGTTCTAAGAGGATTCATCATTCTTGTTTTAGTTTGTAAGCAATTCTTAGATTTAGGATCAAATTTTATCATATAAACCTTGTTTTTGTAAGTGTACTTCAATAGACAATGTAATGTTGAAGGCACCACACCCATTTCATGAATCCATGGTCTACCCAAGAGAATACATGAAAGATCATGAGGCATGCCATGGATAGGAGTTTGTAATTTAACCTTACCAACCTTTATGGGAAATGTTATCACACCAAGTGATTTTTTTCCCACACAATCAAAACTACAAATAGAAAAAGAGTTTGATTTAATTTTAGTCTTGTCTGCTACTATTTTATCTAAAATATTTAAACTAAAAACATTGAGTGCCAAACCATTATTGATGAGAGTACACCCCAAACTTGTTAATGATAGATAGGTTATCGTCAAAGGATCATTTTGTTTCTATGTTTCTAAAGGAGGTCATTCACTTTGATGAAATAAAATGCCTAAATTAGGTGAATTCATTTTCTCAATCAAAGTTTCCGCATCATTTAGTTGTGCACTAGGAGGGATGACAAATTATCATTTTGAAGCATGCTATGGTAAACAAGCGAGCTTGAATAAAATCCCACAAGGATATCTTAGTAGGAGTGTTATGAAGTTGATCAACAAGATCATATTCTTTACCACTACTCTACTAGATATTAGGTGCAAGTGGGAGATATGGTAGGGGAAATGGAAAGGATGTTGGATTTTGTCTTGGTTGCTTGTTATTCCTAGTGTTATATGTGTGAGAAACTATGCGATAACTTGGTTGTTGCGGTCCACATGATTACTAGTAAGTTGTTTTGCAAAGCTTAGTATGTGGCCATGAGGTTTAAGAGGTCCTATAATGAGAATTGGATTAGGAGGTTACTTAGGATGTTTAATAATTAGAGGAATATTAGGAGGTCCAAGAGGAATTTTTGGAGGTCCTATAATCAAGGGATATCTAATGGTCGATTGTGTGTTCATAACATTAACTAATTTGACTTCTTGTTGATGATATTTTAATGAGGGGGGATCTAAGGTGACCTTAGCATGTTCATCTAAGAAATCCATCTTGTCATATTTATGCCCAAAAATATCTTCCCAAGTAGGAGAGGTAGGGGGACAAAAACAAACAAGATTCTCATGACACTCAATGATTGTATCTTCTAACACCAAGATACCTTTGTGACAAATAGGAGAGGTATCGAGAGAAGAAAAACTATGATTTTCAATGATTGCATCCTTTTGTATCGAAACATCCTCACAAATGGGAGAGATACTGGGAGATGAATGAAGACTAGGTGAAGTGATTTTAAGGAATGTGTCAATGATTTCATCTTCTTGTGCCATAATATCTTCAAAAACAAGATTCTCATAACACTCAATGATTGGGGCTTTTAACACCAAGGTACCTTCTTCGCAAGGATGAGAGGGATTGGGAGAAGAAAAATTATGTTTGCCATGATTGAATTCTCTTGCACTATAACATTCTCATAAATGGAAGAGATATTATGAGGGTAACTAACATGCTTTTCAATGGTTTCATTTATTTTCCTTAGATTATTCTCACAAATAGGGAGGTTACATTCATACAAGCCATATGATACCCTATGAAAACCATATGCTTGAAAAGGAAACATACCTCTACTCGCCTTATGAATTTTGCAATGTGTTGTAATAACCTAAGGTTATGAATTGCAAAAATGAAAGCTATTATGCCCAAATTATACAATGCTTCAAAAAATGTAAAAAATTATCCTACAAATCTGATGATTTTTAATATTGAAATGCAACATTTTTTCCCAAATTTGCAACAAATCAAGAAAATGACATCTTTCTTGCATATGCAATAGCATTTTCCCATAATTTCAAATCAGATAATTGTAGGAAGAAATGGACTAATAATACAGAGACAAAAAGTTGTGCAAAAGCTATTTGAGACACCTGCATAAGGACAAGGTCACCCAAGGGCGAATGTGTCTTTGTATAGGGTTCTAAAAATTGAATATTTGAATATTTATGTTTTTTAATGTTTCTTTCTCTAGTTGGAAATAGGTTAAGGGTATGTGCAGGATCATGATGGACCAAAAAGTGGCAATATGATGGGTATTTGTAGGGTATGTGGTTGGTGACTTTTTTTTTACCCAAAATTAATGAAACGAAAAGGGTTTTAAAAGGAGATTCTTAGCTTTCCACCAATATAAATTATCCTTTACTTTGAATTTAATAAATAATTATTATTCATTTTCTATTTGAATTACGACTAAAGTCTTGATTGTTGATAGGCTAAGTGAAAAACATCTATAGCTTTCAAAAGCGGTATCACATTTTTGAATTTGAAACGTAAAGTACATTCTATGCTTCATATACTTATAGAGTTAAAAATTTTGAATTTCATGAAGTTTTGACCAAGTTAAGGTGGTTAGGCATTGCAAGTTTTTTATATTTTTTAAAATTTGTAATAAAAATCATATTAATTATTTACTTGGAAACAAATTATAAAAAAATATGGATCACATAAGGACACGAGTCCTCTATTTATATCTAAAATCTCATAAAAAAATATTATCATTTTATTGTGGTTAGGGTGGTTAGATAGACACCTACTTATTTCTTCCACGAAATTTAATTGCACCTCTTTTGCATTGAAATTTCAAATTTTCACCAAAATAGATTTTGTTTAAAAAAATAAACCTAGTAGTTTAAAGCTACATTCAATTTTCTAAATTCTATTCTTACATATTTTTGAAATAATATAGATAACTTATTCAAATTTTTACGTCAAGTTTCCTAACTCTGATTTTTTTGAATTTTTCACCACTTAAGGGCATGTTTTTTCCATGATGATCTTGCACATACCCTTAATTAATGACTATTTTTTTAGTTTTTTCTCAATGTAGGACAAAGTAATTCCTAATGCAAGTGTGAAATTGTAATGTCATAAAATTGCACCCCTTCCAATTTCACATACATTTTTGGTATTCACTTTAGTGTTCACTCCCTTAGCATTTGTGTAGGCTCATTGCAGCCCTTACATCAACCTTTTCCCCTCTTAGAATGCTTAGGGACCCCTTTTCAGTAGCTACCTTCACACGTTAGCTTTGCATCTAACCTTGTGCTTTCCTCATTCTCGTTGTTTTGTAGAGTGATGAGTTTGGACGCTAGCATTTTGCACAAACGTTTGTGGCTGTGCTAGCATCCCGTGACATTTTGACAATTCAAACAACTATTTTTGAGTGCCTTGCCACTTGTCAGCTACTTTTTTCGGTGATAATGACATGGGACACCTTGTAACAACTTGAGAACCTTCTTTTCCCTCCTATTCTATCTTTAAAAGTGGTATTTTAAATCCATTTTTTCTTCTTGGGTTCTATCTTGAACTCTCTTCTCCTTTCTTGGACACTCTCTCTCAAGCTTGCACAATTCTCTACAACTTTCTACAATAGTCTCAAGTTCTCAAGCTCTCACAACACTCTTTGCATGTCTCTTGGCTCTCACAACCCTTCCTCCTTTATCTCTCTCCTTGGCTTCCTCAAGCCTTGTAGGTGATATCTCTCTTATCTTGTGTCTTTGAGCATCTTAGGATTTCTCACATCCCCTATCTATTGCATCTCTATTTTGTGATACATGTTCTCCTCCTTGATCGGGGTTTTATTTTATCACTCTTTCATTCATTTAATTTCTTCTTATTATTTATCACTATTTATCTAGCTAGCCGTGGAGGTGGGAACACTGAAAAAGGGGTTAGACTACGACAAGCCCCTAAACAACCCCAAAATTTTTCCCTCAATCTTATGTGTGTAGGTGTTGAAGATATCTACTTGCTAAAGGATTCATTTCTTGGGCTGTTGTAAGCATTTTCTTTCTTCCCATTAGCTATATCATTTACGTTTTACTTACTTTACTTTATTGTATTTCAGCTTTGCTATTCTTTGTTACTTTCTCACATTCCAAGATTTCTTAGCAGTCAGAGTAGAAGTAGTCACTCTGTTGTTGTTTTGTGACACTTGGTTTTCAGTTTGTATGAGACTGCTAGCACGCCTTTGGGACTCCAACATGCCATGCTTCCATCCATTTTCCACGCTGACCTCCATTGGCCGATAGCTCGCTAGTCTATCTTGAAAACCTATGTGACTTGCTCTTTTTGATTTTGGAACTCTCACCTTTTTACCTTGTCACTTGAGCATTATTCCTTGAGGTAGTTTAGGGTAGTTTGTTCCTTGGGACTCTCTTGAGAATAAAGAGATTCATGAGCAGTGAATCCCCCTTCTCTACAAAAACAAAGGTGAAAATGTTTTGACAAATTTTTAATGTAAATTTTAGATCTAAAATGCAATAATTGATTGATTCTAAGATGCCAAAACCTGAAAATGATGATTTAATGCAAAAAAACAATGCAACTTTTTTCAATTTTAGACAATATGATTGCAATACAAATATGCAACAATAAAATAAAACTTTGAATGCAATTTTAAGATATAATATGCATTAATTAACTAATTTGAAGATGTAAAATTTTGAAAATGATGATTTGATGCAAATTCGAAACAAAACTATGCATTTTTTTACTTGTTTTTGAGCTAAAATGAAAGATGCAATTTACATGCAATAATTTTTTTTTATATTTTTAACCACTTAATGAATGCAAATTAAATGTAACTCTAATCTAAAGATGACTCTAATGCAATCTATAATGCAATATACATGGTGCAAAATTTATGATGTAAAGATGAAACCCTAAATGAGAAATGCAAAACAATGCAAGGAAAAACCTAGATCTAGGGTTTGAAAAACTCCCAATTTCAAAAAGTTTATAGTGTTAATATGTCGAGTTCACCAAAATGAAATATAGAGAAAGGGATCCTAGTTCCTAAATGCAAAGAGCCTAGGATTCAAGGGGCTTTTTTCCAAAATTCATTAAAGATGTAGATCACAAGGTGAAAGGATTGAGTTTCAACCCTAATGGTGAGTCAATCAAACCCAAATCTACATCTAATGATGGATTATAATGGATTGGAAATATTTTATAATGATTAAACTAATGATCCTATATACCCTAATACATAAAATGCAAGATCCTAACAACTGATAGACAAAAACAATAGTTTACAAGTGGATTTGGAAGGTGCAGAGAACAACAAACATGCTTAGAAAAAATAGTTTTGACGTGCCTATAGGGACTCATGAATGGGTCTTTGTATAGGGGTCCTACTCAATTTTATCGGTCCTCTAGTGCTGGGTCTAAGCTTCCATTTTCCACCTATAATTTTTTGGAGTGTCATAAATAAATTTTGTACCTTAGATTTTGTAGGTTGACAAAAATGATGGCAAAAAATGCAACAATGCAAAGTTACTCTTCAAAATCTCTTCAATCCTTCTTCAACCGATGACTTGCACATACAAAAGGAGGGAAATTTTTTTGTGCCATATAGGGGTTTGCCTTAGTCAAACCCTGTGAATAGTGTTCCCACAAGTTTACAATGGCAATGTCAATGATAAAAACCTTTATGAAAAGGAAGGAAGTGATGAATGTATAATTTTATTCAACTCTAATGTAGGGTACTCCCATTACAATCTAAAACTCACAAAAACAATAGATAATGACACAAACAAAATGCAAGAAGAATTTTTTTTTTTTCTATTATCACTGAAATGAAAATTAAATTACAACATTATATTTACCATCACATGGGCTTTCTGATTACATAAATTTGCAAATTTGCAAATCAAAGCCACCATCTACTCTACTTTGGCCCCCTCTCTGTAGTCTCCCCTTACATCCTTTATTTGGAAGGTGAACCACCCTAGAATCTTCTAGAAAGTGTAACCGCCCTAGAATCTTCTGGAAAGTGTAACTTAGGAAGATATTTTGAAATTTTATTAATTTTGGTATTACAACTTCACAGGGTCATAACTTTTGATCCAACTATTGAATTTTCTATTATAATACCTTTTCACAAAGGTCTCGAGAAATATTGGCCAAAAAGTAGGGCCAATAAGCTAGCTAATTTCATTTTCCACCAATTTTCAGGCCCATTCGGGGCCTCTAAGTGCCTCAAAATTGACCCTGAAGATTTTACTAGGATTTTCAAAAATTAAAATTTTAATCTCTCAAATGAAAAATGGTATTAAAGTGATTTTGTCACCATTGCTATCAAATTGACCCTGAAGATTTTACGAGGAATTTAATGAAGAGGATTTTACTTCAGGATTAATACACCAAAGTCACATCGAAAACCCTCTTCATTAAATTCTTGAGGCACATTACTATCCTTGCAATCGCTTATTATTCTCGAGAAAATCTTCGGTGTAAATCATCTATCATGCCACTCAATTTCTATAAATACCAAAGCAATTGCTTTCATATTCACTAGTTGGATATTTTTCTTTGGAGATGGTGGGCAAAGAGAGTGACACTTCCTCAAAATGGGATTTCATCACAATTTAGGATGTAAAGTGCAATTAACTAGTTTCAGAGATGGATGATTGACCAACTGAAGGATGTCTTCATGGTTCACAGTGACGTCAAGGAAGGAGTGCTTAGGAAGATCATTGGAGTGAAATTTCTGAATTGTGTCCATGTACGTAATGCTAATCTTTTGGAATGCTTCACATACAATTATAGTTTACAATTCTAGAAAACATGAGTGGGGAGTGAGAACAGTAAAGTGACTAGTTTGACTAGAGTATCGAGAAAAAGTGAGGGAAGCCATTAGAGGGCTGAGTGCATTTCCCAAAACGGGCCTAGTGGGTGATGCCATTTGCATTGCTATGACGCTTCACAATGACATTATTGAAGAGGCAGTGGCTCTCCTTCATGTCGGATTAGAACAAAATGACATGGGGCTATTTCCATTTTGTGTAGTCTAATGAGAATTTTCTCTCTCAAACCCAAATTGAGCGCTTGCAAGAAGTGGTAGAGGGGATTCACATCCTCATCTTCATCCTCTGTGTCTAGAAGAAGAATGTGATGGAATTTCTATTTTGAATGTAAACACAACCTTTGTAATATTGTATATACATAAATATATATAAACCATTTTGTATTTTCGATGGCGTGTTTTGATTTTTCATGTGAATGCCACTTTTTTTCTTTTCCACACTTTATTTTGACTGATGGTACTATTTAGTTTTACTCACATTTACATTTGTTCTTGATTAAGTATGCTTGTTTGTGATTAATAAATGCCATTTTCAAAATGATATTGGACTTAGAAATAGTTTTTAGTACACCAACGGTGCCCTCCATGGTTATAGTAACCTGCTTCTTTACCAGTTAAAGCCTTTTTAAGTTCTACTTATGAACCAACCGCCTAAGTGCTTGTATTATTAGTCGGTGGAAAGGTTTGTGAAATCTTATCGGAGATTGATTAAAGGTTTCAAAACCTTTTGTAAACTTCAACATCGATAATCTTCTCTTGGGACATTTTTACCTTTTCAAATATAAGCGATTTTTAGGGTGGTTTTAAGAACTTCATTAGGGATCGACAACACCTTAGAAACTTGGATAAATAAAACATATTTAAACTTTTTCATAAGGCATCGCCATGAGAATAGGTTATGATAACCTCATCAGTGACCAATGAGGTTCACAAAACTTTGGAAATACTGACAGAGCTTATACTTATAATTTTTTATGGTAGATACATAAGATTTAGGTCATGTGACTGGATCTTAGGTAACAAGGTGTTTATCCAATTTCCCAAAAAATAGATTCCAAAAGATGACACTAACAATTTGAATTTTGATTATTAAAATAGTACCAAAAACATATTTTAATTTAGGTCCTAGCTCATAAAGGGGATCCATTAGCCCATGGGCGAATCGATCTTGGCCTATACTTTTAGGACACACATGATTTAAGGAAATTTAACTATAAAATTTATTTATTTAATGTTGGTTCCCCTTTAGGAAAATAGTAAGAATAAGGCTTTGGAATGCATAATTTGGAAAATTGGAAGCTTAATAAAGTTCAATAAATTAAGGGACCCAATCATAGTGTGAAATTGTAATGGTATACAATTTTCTACACTCCAGACCCAAACTTTTCTTAAAAAATCATCAATGATGCTAATATGTACCTAGCTCCTCCCATTGATGGGGGATTCATAGGCCCACATAAATCACTATGGACAAGTTCAAGGGATTTAATTTCCCTCCATGTAGACCTTTCAAACTTGTCTCTATGTTGATTTCCAATCATGCATCTTGTACACACATTTGTGTTTACCATTATCTAAGGTAGTCCATCAATCATACTCATCTTTGAAAGCATAGCCAAATTTGATAGTTTAAGTGACCAAACCTTTGATGCCATAACTCAGTTGTGGAGGAACTTATACTAATGTAACATGTCTTATCAAAATATGCTAAAAACTTATAGATGCCATCACTCTCAACTTCTATAGACAATTTTTAATCCATCATTAACGTTGTTCATTAGACACTTATCTGAATAAAAATCCACATTATAAGCATGCCAAGAGTGATTTGACTTACCAAGAAAAGTTTTTTTTTGTTAACTTAGGTACAAGATTCACATCTTTTACTTCCAACTTCTTACCATCATGTCCTTTCATTGAAATTAAATCTATTGCTTCAATTTCATGTGAACTATCACCCCCAAGAAACTTCTTTGAACCTTTCAACTATTCTAAAGAATTAAAGAAGTTTTTATTGTAGGTTATATGTTGACTAGCTACTAAACCAATACACCATGTGTTATTTGAGATTCCTTGAGTAAATAAAGAGGATATCATTATATTATGATCACCTTCTTGCACAAAATTATTATTTCCTTCATTGATAAAAAATTATTTGACCTCCTACACGTGATTTCCTAGGACATTGATCAATTTTATGCCCTTCTTCTAAATAATTATAACATGTGATAGGTTTTTCTCTTTTTGAATTGTCTTTGTGATTTCTGCATTCATTTTGTGCCTTTTTAAAATTATGCCTCTGTCAAGATTATCCCTTGGTTGATTCCATTGCTTTTGATTATTTTTGTGTTGATTCCCTTTTTTTTGATATTGATATGATTTATTTTGATTAAAGTTCTTATATTTGCCTCTAGCCACAAATGCTTGAGAACCCTTGCTAGACTCACTTGTGAAATATTTAATCATATCCTATTCATTAACAAAGCCCCATACAATTATTCTAGTGTGATATTGTCAAAATTTTTTGTTAGCTCTAATATACAAATGAATTTATAGTACCCATTTGGAAGATTTTCAATTAAAAAATCTATAATTTCAGAGACTTTATATTCAACCTTCATCATTGCAAGTTGATTTCTTGAATATTTTAATTTTGCAATATGATCATTTATGGTATCTCCTCCCTTCATTTTCAAATGAGCTAACTTCTTTTTGATGTCCATCACTTTTAATTTGCTAACTTTCTTGAATCATACATTGTTTGCAAAGTTTCTCATATTTTCTTTGGTATTTTTAGATCTTGAACATGAGACTTTATGCCTAGACTAATTTTCCATGAAATGGTAGCCTATGCATTCATATCTATTTTATTCCACTTTTCATGCTTGCTTTTATATGTAGGTTTGTCTTCTATTGCTAGCTCTCCTAAACCTTTCATTTGTATAATCAATTCCATCTCACATTTCCAATTTGCATAGTTAGAATCATCTAATTTTGTGCACTAACCACAATATTAGAAGTTTTTGATAAAGCCATAGCAAGAACAAAGTAAACTCCCCAAATACACAAACACATAGGCTTAAAATGAAGCCTCTACCAACACACAAAATAAAATTTTGTATTATTGTTTATTGATGTTGGCCTTTTTATGAACCAAATAAACAAGGACTTAAAAATTTTGTGGCTTACAAATATGAAATCTAGGTTTTCATCAAAATCTTTAACTTCAACCAAAATTATCAAATATTCCCATTTTTCCAACATATCACACCATGTGAACACACACCCTTCTTGAGGAGTATTGTACCAACTGCAAGGAGAGTGATAAGATGGAAGAGGAGAGTAATGAGATGGAAGAATCCAATGCCAGAGTACTAGACTCTTGTGGGAAGTCCAAGTTATGTGCATGAGGGTAGTGGAGGCCCATCAAAGATACCGAGATGTAGGAGCTCATAGCTTGAAATATAGTCCTGAGAATTAGAATCTCATTATAGAGAAATGATATTCTTGGCTTTCACCATATCTTATTTCTTTTAACTTAGAAGAGAAACCAATATTTAAGAAAATAATAGTCGTAGCTCTGAGAATCAATGCCTGCCTACCACACTAAAAGAATATAGAAACATCATTGAACTCTTTCCATGTAATTCAAATCTTACCAGATTTTCCATGAAGTTTCTCTTCAACAACACTACCAAAAACAGAAGAGTAAAACAAATAAGTGATCACAAAAACATTACACAACCTCATAGCCCATGCAACTAACAACTCACAACTCATAGTTCACATAACATTAATGCTTATAGTGCTACCATGGGAGGGTGAAGATAGTTTGGATTCTCATCCTTAAACAACTAATAGTATACAACTTGCAATCAAACTAAAATACTTCTCTTGCAGGTTGGCGCTCATTGATCTTTTCACCTAAGCTTTGATCTCATAGAAAATAAATAGAGAAAGAATCAAAGAGGAATGGCTACAAAACAAAAAAATTAGCTATCTACATTCATATGAACAATTTATAAAAAGCATACATAACACATTACAAGGTATACATTATGTACCAATTGGTAGAGAATTAATTGTGAATCAATAAGGAGCGATTGTAAGTGGCATGAGGCAGATATAAGCGATGGTGTAGGCGATTGTAGGCTCTATTGATTGTTTGACCCAATAGAGTGAGTATGCTTAATTTATTCTAACAATAGCCACACATTTGATCCTTGCCTCAAACTTAGCACTTTTATATCCCAAGCCAATCCTAAATAGCTTGGGATTGACCTCAAAATTAAAATACTCAATTTTAAATTCTTGAGTTCTGACCCTTTTTCACTAATTATTGTGAGTGTACTTGACACATGTTTTTGTAAACTATTATTATGCCTTGGTATTTAATGACATTTTTTTGTGTAATTAAAACATAAAAAGATATATGTTGGAACAAGAAGAAAAGGAATAAAACATATTTTATTTCTAAGGGACAAAAATCTTAGTATACATAATAATCATAGTGTACATCAGAATCATGCTAGGCCATCTATAATAATTATGTGTGTTGTCTTCAATTATTTCCTGAAAATAGTAAAATTAACCTTTAATGGGGGGTCGATTTAGGAACTTGACCTTAGTGATTTGACAATCTCCTCTAAGGTGTTTGTCAACACTATGACAAAATTATACACAAAACAAGGTGAAGGAGAAGAAATATTGGCTATAATTTTCTAACAAATCATTCTTGTGTGCCACAGATCATTCCTACACATTAGCATATTTTGACAATGCCTGAGTTCAATCCTTAGGTCCACTTAAATTTGACCCATATAGATTTATAGGATTGTGCATAACCCAAAACATTTAATTTGTTGTTAAAGTACTAAATTTTTGTACCTAAAAATTGAATTCTACACAACATTAGATTTTATCTTGAATCATTATTTGTAAAACTAAGTGGTACCTATCTTCTAATACCTGCCTTTGGAAAATACTATCGTAACCAATATTGCTTAAGTGACCATTATTTATTATACACATCAATCTTATATATTCAATTTTTTGTTTAAAATAAATATTTTTTTTTTCCAAATTTATATACAAATTGTATAATGTATTACAACGTATAAAGTCTTAACACTTTTGTTTCATTATCCCCTATGTGAGGCAATGTTGTTCATATCAACATCACATCTATACTTATTTACTTATCGCCTATGAAATACTCGTGAAAAATGGTAATATCTATCCAAACATAGGATTCATATTAATTAATTGAAAATAAAAATATGTTGTAGTATAATTTTCATTAATTAATAAATATAGTCAAATGTGCATTTTGATATTTGTATAAACAATATGGTGGAAAATATGAGACTTATGACTTTTTAATCCCCTGCACTTAGAGTCTTCACTTAGAGTCTTGGAGGTGATGAAGTTTATTTATGAAATTGTATGTAAAAAGGTAAACTTGGGTATTCTAAACATTTTCTCTTATATGATCAAATATTAAATGAAGTTTGTTAGATGCATTAATATTAGTACAAGTATTTAGAATATTTTTGAATTATTTATTTTAAATTAATTGTTGTTAACTATTGTGATTATAAAATAATTTTCTAATATAAATTTTTAAATATGATAATTGTAAATTCAATCCTATTAATAATATAATTACTATATTAATATTAACATTTATAATAAATTATTGATTATAAAATGAATATAAATATAACTATATTGTGTATATATTAAATTATATAATAAAATATATACTGAAGAAATTTATTATTTAATATAAAGTATCAAAGTTTTAAAATATTTATTAATTTTTGTAAATACAAAAACATATAATATAATATTTAATATATTTTTAAAATAATATAAAACATAAAAATAAAAAGTATAGTTAAAAGTTATATGAGATATTATTAATTTTATAATACAAACTAAAATAAAATAAAATAATTCTTAAATAAAATTTTATGTATTTTATATAATTTTAAACTAAAATAAAATAATTCAAAGTTAATATTTTTTAAAAATAGATTAATTAATTTACACTGAAGGCGTATCCAATTTGAGAGAGACCAACCTAAATTTTGAAATCAACGATTGAACTCTCTCCACAGCCCCTGGCCAACGATTAAAATCATCTCGTCCGTTCATTTATATGGTTCTGTGGATTCCACTAGAATGGCTCTGTCGTGCTACAGTGGTAAGGAGTTAATGAATCCACTCCCATCATTATAAAATTAATGGAAGACAGATGTAATTCACTATATAAAGCAGAGAATTGGTCAAAGACGGCATATTGCGGTAGGTAATCCTGCTCGTCCACTCTGCATAGTCATTTCCTGTCAGCTGTTATAGCTCTACAGCGTATAAGATTTGACAGTTATCAATGAGGCCTTAAATTCAAGACAGATATATTCATTACTTTAGTGGTATCGTGAACAATCGATTTGAGCTGGATCACGCAGCCTGCTAGAAAAATGTTCAGATACATACGAGTCTGTTCTTCGCTTTGAGCTTCTATGGATTTGTTTGCAGCTGTAGCTTCCACAATTACCCATGTTTCTCTTTTCTATGGAAGGTAGGTTTTTAGTAAGAAGGTTTTATGGTTGTGTCTTATGGTACCCAATATTTTGCTTTTGAGTTTTTGACAGAGCAATGTTTGTTTTTTATTGGCTACACCCTGTTCAGAGAAATATAGCAACATACCACAACATCTAGAAGCAATGCGCCCGATATTCATACTAAATTGATAGGGAAGTACAAGATATTCTAGTGGTGGTTTTATATTCTCCCGACTGGCACTTTGGCTATTTCCTTTGTACTGTGCGAGCTTTACAAGGAATAGGTGCAACTTCCATCGTGGGGTTTAATCTTGGCTTGCGCTTTAGCATCCCTTTTCACTTTACCCATCAGTGTTATAACTTCCACCACTAATCAGGTAAAACTGAAATATATTTAGGAAAAATGGTTATAGTTGTTATTGTTTTGTAAGTGGATTAAGATGGGTGGCTTCCTACGGACAATGGGCCATAGCAGTTTCTCGCTGGAATTACTGCAGGATTCATGATAGTCCTCAACCTGTACTTTACCCAGTGCTTCCACTATCGCTCTCTTTTTCTGCAGGTATTGATATGTTCAAATTTTTATTTTAGGGCAAACTGAGAATGCATGTGGGTTTTACGAGGATATGATTAGTTCTAGGGTTTTTGTGGATGTTTATACAGATTAAAATTTTTAGGGGACTGTATGTTGTTTTTTAAGTAGTTTACTGTTAGATTGGCATAGATACAGGCCGTCTTCCAACTGCAATACGAACTCTTTCTGGTAGTAGCTCTAAAACCCCGATATTTTTAGATTTGTTTTTCGTTTATTGTGAATAGATTGAAGCAGCGACTGCAGGAATCAGGATAAATAAATGCACCAAGCATACTTTATCTCTTTAGTGTCTATGTACTGTGCTCGCAGTGTCTGTGATTTGCCCCTACTAAGCCTCCGCAATAACAGATCTGATGAAGTTTCTGCATAAAAAGTACAAGCATATTAGTCTGAACAAAGAATTCAGTTCATCTGTGCAGTAAGCCTTCACTCGAGTCAACCACCTTCATGTTAAAATATCTCGTATCACCAGAAGTCGTAGACCATTTTGGTATAAAAAAACCAGCAAAAAGACTGGCAGAAAATATGGAAAGAACTTTGCAAGGGCACAAATATATCAGCTTTTCCATCATATAGACTTCTGCAAATGTTAATATATTTTATGTTTTTATGTTTTCATCTTGTGGGGATTGTTTTCCCTGAAATTCAGACTGGAAAAGGATTTGAACCGTATTTTGGTTTCATGATTTGTTTCTCATTATTTTTGTTCTGTTTACATTGACTAAATTTTGTTTCGTTTCTTACAAATTTCAAATATTTGGAATCAGAGCAGTCTACGGCAGACAAATTTGAGTAGGCAATCTTGTCAACATTTTTAACTGGCAGAGGAGCCCTGGTAATGGTGTGCAGGTAGGGGAAATTGAGATTCATGTCCAATTACTCCCACAAGATAAACTCAAAATAATTGGAGAGCTAAAGCAGGAGGGCATAACTTTCGTGGTGGGTGATGGAATTAATGATGCACCGGGATTAGCAGCAGTAGATGTGGGTACAGCTATGGGTGTGTAAGGCTTTGCGGTAGCCACGGAATTTGCAGCCATAGCTCTCATGTCTAATGATGTAAGGAAAGATTACTGGTGCAGTGGAAGTAGGAAGGAGATAAGTAAAGACAATATACATAAACGTTTTATTCTCCCTATTGACAAAAAGTATTAAACAAATTAACAGGAATTTGGTTCTACCTTCGTTTGCTCTCACCATCGAAATTTCCATGCATTCACTAAAGAACCACCTGTAACACAACATAGAAAAACATTCACAAATTTCTTTTACAGAAGCCATCGTGGGACCGCAATTGATTATGCCGCTTAACTTCCAGCCTTTTTTCCCTGTTAAATCATGTCTCTTATCTTATATTAAAATCCTGAGCCTAAGCTTCAGCCCTCCCTCCATGCGGGCTCATTAAAATTTAAATATTACAATATGAGACATTGGCTCATCTAATAATCTATCATTCTAACGTGCCAATCAATGCCCCCTACATTAACTCACATTTAACAAGAATACCCATATGAAATTGCATTGCGTTTAGACTGTTGGGTAGCAGCCTCTGTAGTAGTTGGATATGAATATTTTCTAAATTTTTTTTTAGGATTTAATCCAAACAATTAATATTTGTTTATATGGATCCAGAGTGTAGTGTCACTTTATCTGATAGTGGTTGGGCAATGATTCAACTGCTCAGTTGATTTAACATTTAAAAAATCTAATAGTTTAATTGACCTTCATAAGGAGAGCAAGAGAGATGAGGAAAAAGAAAGAGAGGTAGAGGGGACAGAATTTGCTGTGTATATATTATGTAGAGAGAAACTCAAAAGATAGAGATTGAGAGAGATTTAAATTTTAGATAGATAGATAGTAAGAGATCAAGCCCTCTATTACTGTTAACCGTGCAAATGTTCAAATTGTTGGAATAAACTATGAATCATAGCCTTTACATTCTGATATAACATTACATTGTTTTGTTTATAATGCAAATGATTGCAGGAAATGCACAAAATGGATTTCTTAAAAAACCCTTGCCAAGTTATAATCAAATGCACTTGGCAGCTGTAAAATCACTCTTCACAACCTTTTCCAGCATCCTTCTAGCCTGCACCAAAATGGGAGATTCGCTAGAGGGGATTAATGTAGATCATTGAAAGAGGATTACCCTAGGTTGTTGTAGTTGCAGGTTCCTTGGTAGACATGTACACAAAATGCCACAAAGAAATGCAATGGAATGATTGCAGGTTATGCACAAAATGGGCTTGTCGAAGGGCTTTGAAAGCTTTCAAGCAAATGCAATTGGCACATTTGAAGCCAATCTCCACAACCTTTGCTAGCACCTCTAGTAAAACTGAGCTTTGGAACAGGGCAGTCACATCCAGCAGAGCATAATCAAATAGTGGACATTAATGCAAAATGTAAAAGCATACGCAAGAGACAAAATTTGCCTATGATTATTGTTTTGTTAAAATAAGTTAATAACTAATTACAAAATGTAGTAGAGCAAGAAGAGGGCGATAAGCGATTTTTGAATATACATCTCAAATTATTAGGGACTCATGTACCCTACATTTATCTTATGTTTTATCAGTGCTACAATTGACAATAATACAGGATGGGGAAACATGCTGACCATTAATGGTCCCTTGTTCAAATTACATACAGTTGGATGCGCCTATCAATTTTGCGGTAATTGTGCTTAGAGACGTCTCTTTTAAATTCCATGTTCATTGAAACTACACCTTAACCAACTTCTCTTGATGTTTCAGTCTGCATAAAATTCTCTATATAATAACGCCTGTTAAGATTTCCTGTTTGTATTCACTGAGTTCATTTCTACTTTGTTGATTAGTGTGATTCGGTATTACTTTCCAAAATTTTGCTTTAGTTGGTTTGTAGCTTGTATAGTCATTGTTGGAAATTTCTATAGCCAGGAAATATAAAATATATAGAAATGATGAAAAGGAAAGGAATATGAAGTGCATTAGTGTCATTTGTATTGAATTTGTTTTGGGGGGTAGATTTTGGGTTTACGGTTTACCTTCTGGAATTTGGTTGGCATTTAGGCTAGAAACTCATGCTATGAAAAGCAAATTTCAAGAACATACTTGTCTGAAAATAAGGTGCTCTGATTATACCATCTTAATTAGTTCCTTTGATATAACTAATTTCTAATCTTCATAGATAATAATTCTTCCAATGCATATGTATCAACACATCAATGGATTATAATTTTAGCATACTAAAAACTATGAACATGTCATCTCATTACAAAAGAAGGGCCCATTTCTACCATGACAAAATTGTATTAATATCAAATTAAAATGTACAATAGAACATAGCTTATCACTAAAAAATCTTTTGGAAAATTATTTCTTTGCTATATGGTATCCATCATACCTACATATCAGCTTACACTCAAGACCTTGTCAATGCGTTGACTAGAAAGAACTTCACCTATCATTTTTTAGGTAAGAAGTAATGAAGCTTTGTAACATGCAACTTACACTACTTGGGAACAAATCACACAATCCACATTGTCAACTTGAATCAAATGGGTGGCACTTGTCAATTCAAAGTGATCAAATTATGTGGGAGAAAATTGTTCAGTAGAATTCCCTTTAGATGTGTTGTAATGGCTTTCTATGATCATAAACTATGCACAAAATGGATTTGTTGAAAAGTCCTTGGAAACTTTCAAGCAAATGCAATTGACATGTATAAAGTAAGTCTCAAAAACCTTTGCCTACCTTAACTATTAATCTCTCCTCTCTCAATATCTACTCTCCCTCTCTCTATTGTAAACATAGGATGGGCCAATTGGTAATAGAGCATGATTATCTTCATCATGAATATCTACTTCTCCATTGAGACCTTTGTTGAACAAACATCATCATTTGCTAAATAAAAGACCCGAATTCTTCCTAATTGACCTTCCACACTTATCTCTCTATGTGTCTAGCTCTCTATCTCCCTCTTCCCTCTTTGTATAACCCTTTCTTTCTTAGCCCCTCTATCTTTGTTCTTTATGTCCCACTCTAGTTTTTCTCATATTCTTACCCCTCTCTCTTTGTCTTAACCTTTCCGCCCTCCGCACCCCTCTCTCTTTCTCTCTCTATTGCAAACATAACATGAGCTTATCGGTAATGGAGCATGATTATCTTCCTCATTCAAGGGTCTTGTTTCAATAGTTTTTGGATCTGCCTACCAATTGACCTCATGTATATCAAAACTTACGAAAAAAATAGGCCACTGGTTTTCTTAATTGACCTTCCACACCTATTCGGCGTACCCATTGCACACCAAGGTGCGATTGCTAGTTTAACATGTTGTACTAAAGTGAGACAATGTAGCGCTCCCATATATCCGGCCCTTTTTTCTACTTTTGCTTGGCAATTTACAGGTCGGTTTACCTGCGACATTTTTCCACCATTACACTCATCAAGGAGGAGTTAAGGTATGACGTGTCTTCAACTCAGTATGTTTCTTACACGTTTTCCCCGGAGTGGTAAGATTGCAATGAAAACCAAACAGGTAATCTGTTTTTAAATTACTTAGCTATTCAGTGTGCCACTAAGAGATTCGCACTAGTTTTAGATAAGATATAATGCACTCTTTGGTTATATGATCGTCATCAATGGGTTACAGTATACTTTCAACGTGTTTATTACAACTGGTTGGATATGGCGATTCTCATAATGTAGCTCTGCACCTTCTCAATCCACCATGACTTACCTTGCCTCGCTCTTCCTTTCCTTTCTATACTGGGCCTCCTCAATACCAAGCGGTGCAAGCCGCATAATTACAGTGGCTGCTCCGCTGTCAAAGGATCCCACAACGCTCCAATATGTAATGGAAATCGAGCACAAGACTCCCCTGCGGAAAGACAGAGTGGTGGTGGATCTAGCGGGAGACTTCCTGTGGCTCAACTGCAAAACTGCGGCCTACCGATCTTCCACCTATCTTTTCATTCCTTGTCACACTCCTCTCTGCACGGCCTCTGGATCTGCCCTCTTCGGCTGTGGAGACTGCTCTACCATCCCCCCGGGAACAAAATCTTGCAGAAACAATACTTGCTGGGAAGAGGCATATAATGGAGTTACCGGGAGAGAGATCTTTAATGCAGAACTCTCTCAAGATACAGTTGCGTTATATCCCAGCGATGGAAAGAGGGCATCAGTGGCTTCCAAAATTGTCGTTCCCGAGTTCGCTTTTGTCTGCGCTCCGTCCAGTTTACTACGCGGCCTGGCAGAGAGGACGGTGGGAATGGCGGGACTGAATTGGGGGCAGCTGGCTCTGCCTTTTCAGCTCACTGTGGCTCTCGAATTAGAAAAGAAATTCGGGCTTTGCCTGCCGGCCGGCGACGCTCCCGGAGGCGTCTTCTTCGGCAGCCCGCCTTACCTCCGCGGCGCGGACAAGGAATTCCCATACATCAAACTCAACTACACCTTCCTCCGCACGCTCAGGTACCCCAGAGAATATTACCTTAATGTCAATAGCATCGAGATCAATGGGAAGAGATTGCCCATCGATCCGGAGCAACTGAGGTTGAATCTGCAGGGCATCGGCGGAACTAAGATGAGCACAGTGGTGGCATACACGCAGGCTGCAACGCCCATCTACACCGCCATCCGTGATGGCTTTGTTAAGGAAGCAGAGGACATGGGCATCTCTCGCGTGGAGTCTGTAAAGCCTTTTGATGCCTGCTTTGATGCCACAACAGTGGGCTCCACTAAAACTGGACCGGCTGTGCCGGTGATCGATCTGGTTCTGGACAATAAGTATGTATTTTGGAGGATTTATGGGGCCAATTCTGTGGTTAAAGTGAAGGACGGAGTCATATGTCTGGCATTTGTTGACGCAGGGGAACACCCTTTCACATCGATTGTGGTGGGAAGTCATCAGTTGCAGGATAACCTGCTGCAGTTCGACTTGATAGAGTTTAAGCTCTTTTTCAGCTCGTCGTTGCTCGCCTCCAACACTGCCTGCTCCAACTTCGTCTTTGCTTGACATTCACACGCCTTACACCTTCCTTATCTCATCCGCCTACCGCCTTACGCAATACCAAGCTTAATTCGCCTCTTTGAATGGGTTACCTCAGCATTTCATGCGTGGGCAATTCCTTTATGCGGATATAAATGCTTTCTTTTTGGGAATTGATATAGTTATGTAATTTAGGGAAAATCAATGCTAAATAAAATAAACACCTTAGTGTGCAAACCTTGGTGTGCAATGGGTACGCCGAAAAGGTGTGGAAGGTGAAATAGGAAAAAAATTGGTCTTTTTTTTCATACATTTTGTAGTATATGAGGTCAATTAGTATGACATTTAACAAATGATGTTTTATTTGCAACAAAGGTCTGAATGGAGAAGTGGTAATTTCAAATCATCTATGCATCCTCTTACAAGGTTCAAAACACAACTGAAACAAAGCATCTTAATGAGGACGATAATCATGCTCCATTACCAATAAATAATCATAGTCATACTTCTAGAGTAATGACCACAAGTTTTTAATTTTGCATTAATGTTTGCTATTTAATTATGCTCTCCTAGATGTGCATGCCATGTTCCAATGGTTTTTTAACAAATCCATTTTGTGCATTTCTTGCAATCATTTGTGTTAAAAAAAGCAAAAAAATTGTATTAGAATGTAGAGGCTATGATCATAGATTCTCCCAACAATTTGAACACTTGCATAGTAACAGTAATAAATGGCTTAATCTCACAGCCATTAGTGGTTACCTGTTTTGTTGCATAGAAAATAGGAAAAATCTAAGCTTTTTTTTATCCAAGTTATTGTGATAAGAGGCAATGTGTTTTTATCATTAGGACTGCCAACTTGACAATAACTAAAGGAGATTGTATAATAATTATATTTTCAAGTTGAAGAACATTTTGAGATAGAATCGTTAAAAGAGGAAAGCCAATTCAAAGTAACAAGAGAATTTTTAGCAAAAACAAATCAAAATCAACATATTGAAGCATATGGACGTGAATATAAGACATGAATAGACAACAGAGCATGACCATCGCAATGATGATGTATACATAGAAAAAATCTTTCAGATAATAGTGTTTATAACTTTAGATAACATGAATTTATCCAATACGCTAAAAAGGACATTCAAATTATACAAAGTAAATACAAATTAAGACAGTATTTCTTTTGTAGCACTTTAAATAATCTCAACACTGACTAGACCATGAGTGTATGAGTCCTGTAGATATGAAAAGAGACAATGCTTTACAATGGTCTGTACAACACAGAAGAGGCCAGCCACAATACCACATGGACAAGGTTTAGAGTAAACAATTGTATCTGACAGAGTATATGTTCCATATCACATTCCTGAAAGAAATAAGACTCATTAACTTGCGACTCTTTATTCTCAATCATTCTTTTAATTTTAATTTTTACTCTATTCCTGCCCAGCCCCCTTTGAGTTTATATATATGAACTTAATTTGAGTAAGTACCATAGTAGGCTTGGGTGTAAGTGCTCTAAATCATGGATGCCAGTGAGCTTGCAAGACTATCAGTATTGTTGGTGGTGGTGGTTTTATTTATCATCTTCCTTTTACTGGATGCATGGAAAGCATTCAAGACGAAAGCAGATTGGGTTCATTCTCATTTCTTGTGCTGAGTACTTTAATCATCCAGCTGCTTAAAAAGGATTAGTTGTGGATGATCCACAGTGGGCGAGTTATGTTGTGTGTGATGGCATACCTGGTGCCAGGTATGAATGGTAGGGGCTCCAAAGAGTTTTGGGGCAAGATGACCGCTTTGGGAATTACAATCCTCGTCCAAATGACTTCTGAATTGTACAGCGTCAATTCCAACAAAGAGGACTCTGTGTGGACACTTTCTTTACTCTATGGCCAAGTAAGAGTAGTTCAAACGAGCTTGCTTTCATTGGATCGGCTGTCATGTTATCCTTCTCTTTCACAATGCTCGTCCTTCATGGCATAGTCTTCTCTTTATACTATTATCCTTCTTCACTCTAATTTCACTGTTCGCTCGTGTTTCTCATATTACATGGCATAGTCTTCTCTTTATACTGCTGTCATCTGCTCCCAATTGCACTGTATTTTTCCTTGGAGATGCATTTGGACCGTCCTTTCTTGCATTTGCTCTTTCACCTATTTATAATAACCCACAGTTGAAACCATCTTATCTTCTTCAACACAATCAAGTTCGGTGTCCAAAAGATTAGCCCACATGGATTGAACAGTATGGAATAAAAGGCCTTGTTGCCATTATCTCAGAGAAGCTACATTTAGTCCTTAGCTTGCTAATAAGGATGAACCACTTGAGACCGCTGTGTTGACTGTGCATGCTGGGTAAGATGTTATTGTTGCTTGTGAAAAGCCAATTCCATCCTAAATACAAAATCTAGATCAGATGTAGTGCCTCGTGATAGTGGAGATGCAACCTTCATTGGAGAACCAATATTGTGAGCAATGTCACCCATTGTATTGGACTGACCATCCTTTCTTATGGGAGCATTTCTACCATTTTAAAGTCATTTGAAGGTTCCTACTATCCGTTTTATTAAGACAGATATGAAACTTCAGGCTTTGAAAACCAGTTCCACTCCACTCTTGATTAATGTGGCAAAAATGTCAACGAATTCTTAGTAGCTAGCATATACTAATGCATGTACAGAGACAACTGGCCCGATCATTTCTGAATTGATCAAGAACTTGAAAAATTTAGTCTGATCATAATGACATCCTTCAAAAAGGTATCCTCACAAGCTGGCTGAAAAAAAAACCTGCCTTTTAAACAAAACAAGAGCCATGGCCTACCATAGCATTTCCACCTTCAGGAATAATAGTTGTGAAAACATTTCCTAAACTGCTCAGCACAAAGGAAAGTATTGCAGCCATTGTACCTTTTCCATGTGAATCACTAACAACAACATTGTAGCTTTGTGTTATCTTTTCTAGCCGAGCAATCTCTTTTCACTATCATTTATCCCTACATATGATAACTTTAAAATATTCATTATGATCATTTCTCTCTTTTGTTTACAGGCCTCAGAAATTTGATACTCAAAACGCTTGTGGATTAGAGCTCAGACAAGAAATTCTTCCCCATAATCACAATGCAGCGATGGACCAGTCCATCAAAACTAGTGAAAACCCATCAAACCCTCTATAGATTATGATCTGAGAATCTCTTAACCACTTGAGATCTTCATAAAAACTTCACTCTTTCTTGCAAACCAGTCACATAGACTCAGCATTTAAAGAGATTCTTGTTATTTCAGACATATCACTTGAATATTTTCTTGGTAAATATGAAGGCGTAGGGTACGTACCAGTTAGAATCTACAATCTAGAAGGCTTTAAACATATGGAGAGATTTGAATACGCTCCTGAAGTTTCTCAATCTCCTACAACGTGGGTAAGCATGCATATTTTCCCTTAGCAACGTGTGCAAGCATTCATGTATTCAAAACCTACTTAACAGCCTTGCAATGAGGATGAAACTCTTAGCAGTAAAATGTGGAGGACTTCCTCAATACAAAATGAGCAGAAAAACCGTAGACAAAACTCCTTGGTACGTGAGAAAAACTTGACTTGTTCCAAAGGCAAAAGATTTTTTTTTTACTTTTTTCCTTCCAAAACATTTTTGGCGCCCGACTATTATTTGCATTTTAATTAAAGACTGGTAAAGTTCATACTATTTTAATTAAAATAGGCTTAACACTCCCAACTATTTTTGGAGGAATATAGTTGCACCTAGCACAACATGTGCCACAAGCTCTCGAACGATGGTCATACAGAGATGTTGCTTTACATTTATCTACGCAAACACCCCAATCACCATCTGAATCTGAAGAAAGCTCAACCAACATAGACAAATAGTTATTCTTTAGTAGCCACCCAAACTGAAACAGGGAAGGAACCTCAAAACTACCAGAACACACTGGAAAATCAAACTTTCTCTTTAAACCTATAGCCTCAAAATTCCCACTGGAAAATCCAAATTCTTTGATGGATGTCCATGCCCTATTCCAAAGCTCCCATTTTGGCACAGGCAGGGAGGAAACTGGCGAAGGTTGTGGAATTTGGCTTTACACCTGCCAATTGCATATGCTTGAAAGTTTCTAAAGCCTTTTCAACAAATCCATTTTGCATGTATCCTGCAATCATTGCAGTCCATGAGATGACATCTATTTCAGGTATTATGTCAAACATTTTGCTTGCCTTGTTAATGCTTCCAATTTTTGCATGCGTGTCTACCAGGCAGTTTCTTCCTCTATCCTTTATGCTTTGATGGATGTCCATACTGTTCCAAAGGTCCCATTTTGTCATTGGGTAGAGAGGATGCTAGCAAAGGTTGCAGAATTTGGCTTTAAACCTGACAATTGCATTTGCTTGGAAATTTCTAAAGCCTTTTCAGCAAATCCATTTTGTGCATATCCGAGACCACATCTCTTTGAGGCACCTTGTCAAACACTTCACGTGCCTTGTCTATGCTTCCACATTTTGCATACATGTCTACCCGGGCAATTGCAACTACAACATTTGAAAAAATTCCTCTATCCTTTATGCTTTGATGAATGTCCATACTCTGTTCCAAAGCCCCCATTTTTGCACAGGCAGGTAGAATGGTAGCAAAGGTTGTGAAGTCTAGATTTACACCTCCCAATTGCATTTGCTTGAAAGTTTGTCAAGCTTGGGCCATCCTTTTGATTGAACACAATAGAAAATTGGTGGGAACCATGTCGTGGGGGTTGAGAAGGCCGAGCCTTGAAACACCAAAATTCAATGCAAGATTGAGATCCTCGGAGCTACAGAATCCACCCCTACAATTCAAATATTCATTCATCAGATTGTAGCAGAAGAAATCTAAGATTAGAGTTTGAGAGCGAAAAGGAAAAGGCAACAAACCTTCCATAGCTGCAACAACCTTAAGGGATTTCGTCTTGCTTTTATCGTCCCCGATCATCACTTGTAACACCATTATCTAAACATATTTACTATTAGTTGAAATTTTGACAGGATTCCATGAACAAAAATATGTACAAAAAACCAAATAATGTGGTCATGCGATATGCAGTCTGCTTGGTACTTAACTGAGCAAGCTTCAATGTTTCAGACCAACGCTAGAATTATTCCTCTGTTTTATCATGTTCAACCTTCAGAGGCTTTACTAAGCAAAAAATATAGATTTCTATATGTTTGTGGAGGCAACGTTTTCGTCACCGGTATTTCCACAAAGGTACGAAGGGGGAGTGTTTGCAGATAAAACACACTGTTTGGAAATACCAGTGAGCGACAACATTTAAGTCGGCCAAAAAATAGTGTGAGAACAATCACGAGACGAAATAGGTCCAATCGTCTCCTGAGACACTACGACGGTTGATCGTCCTTTTTAGCTTTGTCTTTTTCAGATAGGAAACACCTTCGGCGTAATTAAAACTAGCAATTGCACCTTGGTGTGCAATAGGTACGCCGAAGAGGTGTGGAAAGTCAATTAGGAAAAAAATCGGTGGTTTTTTTCATACATTTTGTAGTACATGAGGTCAATTGGTTGATCATTTAGCAAATGATGTTTGTGCAATAAAGGTATCAATGGAGAAGTGATAGCTTCAAATCAACTATGTACCCTCTTATAGGCATCAAAACATGATTGAAACAAAACCTTTGAATGAGGAAGATAATCATGTAGTCATATATTGTTATCTAAAGAAATATTTTCTAGCAAGTATTTGCAACTCTAGGAGACAAATTAGTAAGTACATAGGTGTACATCTAACTATTAGTTCAATAGGGAGATGGTTGAGAGAATGAGAGAGTTCATTATTAAATTGAATGATAGACAATCAACACTTCACAAAGCAAAAATAGTAGGGTTTGTTGTCTAATAGGCTATATGTGGCCTTATGGACATTAAAAATCTTCTATTCTATTCAACCAACAAAATATTAGAAAACAAGAGCTTAGAATAGCATTTTATCATATTTATGTTCATATATGAACAAGTTTAGATTAATAAGACTCAAAAAGTACATTAAGCTATAATAGAGATGTCTAGATTTTAAAGATCGTAGGTTGTGACAAGATCAAACAACTACAAACTAAATAAATGCTAACATAACATGAGAATAAACCCAAAGAAGTGAATTTCAAACCATAAAAACTAAGTAAAAATAGTCTTATATGGAAAGGATCTCTCAAGGAAGTATTGAGATGACAAAGAAGAAATATGGGAGCAACATTATCACCATTTTTGTTGCTACGATCAACATAAAAAGGCCAATGCAAGATATGATGATGCTCATAATATGTCTAGGAATAAGACGGTCAAGATTAACAATACTCAAAGCAAGCCTGACACACATCCTAGAACCTTTCCTAACATCCACAAGCAATGAACCTTTGGTAGTAAAGAAAAAGCTAGTGACGTGTTGTTGCTTCCATGATCCATCCCGTGGACAAGGGTAAAGCCAAGATTGCGACTAGCTAGTTTGAAAGCAATGGTAGCAATACTACAAGTGGAACATTGTCTTTTTAATTTGTCTGTATATGTGTGTGAGTTAGTTTATCCAATTAGTGTTTGTGACCTTTAATGTCTGAATCGAGCTGAAGGAATTCATCTTGAGAACCTTGAGGGTTCCTATGCAAGGATATACATTTATGAATTCCAACCCCCTAAAGGAAGGATAAAGCACCCCTGATCATGATAAAAGAAAAAAATGGATTAAGTGGCACCTCAACAATATCATTTACATCAAATTTCATAGTAGATAGGAAATGTGGAAATAAGGAGTTTCTTACTCTCCATCTCTTGGAGAGGTAGAGACAACAGATCCTGTTAGATCACAATTGGTGGGAGAACAACCTCAATGACTTAGAATATGCTAGATATGCAACTTCATAATTTACAATTGTGTATGTCATGTGTATAACCAAGTAAAATAGATGAGGAATTTAGGAGAGTTTGATATAAACAAGCATCATAAAAATAGTAAATAATTCTTGATAAAGAATAAGAAGGGAGAGCTTTCTAGAAAGAAAAATAGTTCAACCATCTATAGTTTTGAATTCTCAACATCTCTAATGAGCGTCGATGCTCTAGAGTGCCTTGGCAAGGGTCCCACTTGGTGAGAACTTTGGTGTTGTGATTGTTTCTTTGCCAAGTAATAGGTTGATTAGGAAAATTTATTTGATGAACTGATGCTAATTGTAGTATTCATGCCGCCACTTAGAATAGCCGCCTCTCCTTGCAAAGTGAGTTCTCAATACACCAAACCAAAAAAACAAGTGCCAAAAATACTTCACAATCTAAGATGGGTATGACCTTGTTCCTTGTGTTATTCATCTTTTTGTCAAACTATTTGGTCCTTGCAATAAGGATTCAATCCTTGGTGGAAATGTTTTTTCTCCATTTGGTGCCTCTACTTGACCTGCTTTAACAACACCAAAGATGGGTATGACCTTGTTCCTTGTGTTATTCATCTTTCTTTCCAACTATTTGGTCCTTGCAATAAGGATTCAATCCTTGGTGGAAATGTTTTTTCTCCATTTGGTGCACTCAATGGTGGACAATTTGAAAATAAAATGTCAACATTGAAAATGTGATGGAAACCAAGGAACAAAGAATAATTTAAAAAAAATATAGACACAATCTAATATTTTGAGAGGATTTCCTTTTTTGGGTGCAACAAAACTTCATTACCATGCTTAGATTGGTGCAACACCCACAATTTAGAGATCCTATTGTTTCTTGCATTTGATTTTTTTCTTACAAAATGTTGTAGACTTTTTCAAAATGTTTGTGTTTTCTCAATAATATCGTTGCTTTCTAGCTTCCTTCTCCATAGAGGAAGATTTTATTGCTAAAGGCACAAGAATCTTGTACCTTTAGCAATAAAATCTTCCTCTACTAAACAAACTTGAAAAAAGAATCGCTAAAGACTCAAGATAAGCTATGAATTGTGTGCCTTTAGCGATAAAACATTCCTTTGCTAAACAAACTTGAAAAAATAGTTGGCTTCCACAACTGCTAGAGCAGAGAAATGCCTACCATGCATAGTTGCAATCACATTTTTCTATCAAAATTTGAAGGCCAACAACAATATGACGTGACACTAGACAAGGATGTAAATGCCCTTGCCCAATGTCTAGCCCTTTAGGTAGTCAACTACATCTAGGATTAGGTCCAAGTATATTTGGGTGTGAAATATGACAATTATTAAAGAAAAAACAAAAGGAGAAATAGATGACAATCATATGCATCTATCCTAGAGCCCAAGTTGCAAATTTGAGGGTTTGTGGTCTAGGAGTTTAGGATGTGAAATAAAATTAGCCAAACAAGATTGAATCTATACTAAAAATCATAGACATTTTCTAAAAAGAAATTATGATTGTGACACTCTTCAAATATGAAGATAACGATTCTTGTCCTAAAGAAGTGTTCCTTCAAAAACGTGAATAATATATTCAAATTGCATCATTGAGAAGAGCTCTTAGAAAAGACTGAATATATACAAATTTCTTATCACACTTTGTGATACCATGCATATCAAATAAAAATTTGTTCACAGATTGTAAATTTTTATTATTGCTTATTTTAAGCTGTGTCTGTGCATGTGATCTGTCTCTTACATGGAAAACATGTATCATTTTATGGCCTTCAATTCCTTGACCTTTTATCAATTTCCTACCATTTGAACCGCACCCCACTTGCCTACTTCTATGTAGATGTAAGAGAGAGCATATGTCAAGAGATAAAACAACCCAAAATAAGCTTGTTATCACAAGCCACTATGACCACCAAACCCAAGAGCTTTAAACAACAATTGGTACATGTCAAACTGTGCTCTGTTGAAACTATCTAACGTTGCCACATCTCAATGCAATTTCCACAACATGTGCAATCAAGCTTCCTCTATTCAAATTCCACTGATCTTCCCTTTCTCCCCATTATGTGACAAAGGAATTACAATAAAAAACAAGTTGCAAAGTTGAACACAATGGCAAAAGGGACTCTAAAACATTTATTGAGGTGTTGCTCTTGCTGTTTTTGCTTCCGCTCAAAGTTTTTTTCAGATATGGCTGTGAAGTATGTGTTTTCCTTTCTCATCTAGTGCACCTTCATTTTCAACATATAATGACAATCTCAGTATTCTAATTTATTTGGGTAATAATGATGGATTTGTAAGTGGAGTTTTGGATAGATCTATTGCTGACATTTTTGGGTTCCATTTCAGGGATTATATACGCTCTCTATGGATGAAAATTGTAACTCCACATAGAGAAATAAGGGTCCTTGATCATGTTGAGCAGGGGAAATGAACATTTTTTCTCATGCACTAATGGCTTTTTTTTGTTTTTGGTCCTGATTTGAAATTCGTTGTAGTGTAAAAATGTATTATGTTTTTTTATCATTTTCCTACCATTTGAACCTCACCCCACTTGCCTACTTCTATGTAGATGTAAGAGACGGCATATGTCAAGAGATAAGACAACCGAAAATAAGCTTGTTATCACAAGCCACTATGACCACCAAACCCAAGAGCTTTAAACAACAATTGGTACATGTCAAACTGTGCTCTATTGAAACTATCTAACATTGCCATATCTCAATGCAATTTCCACAACATGTGCAATCAAGCTTCCTCTATTCAAATTCCCCTTTCTCCCCATTATGTGACAAAGGAATTACAATAAAAAACAAGTTGTAAAGTTTAACACAATGGCAAAAGGGACTCTAAAACATTTATTGAGGTGTTGCTCTCAATGTTTTTGCTTCCGCTCAAAGTTTTTTTCAGATATGGTTGTGGAGTATGTGTTTTCCTTTCTCATCTATTGCACCTTCATTTTCAACATATAATGACAATCTCAGTATTCTAATTTATTTGGGTAATAATGGTGGATTTGTAAGTGGAGTTTTGGATAGATCTATTGTTGACATTTTTGGGTTCCATTTCGGGAATTATATACGCTCTCTATGGATGAAAATTGTAACTCCACATAGAGAAATAAGGGTCCTTGATCATGTTGAGTAGGGGGAAATGAACATTTTTTCTCATGCACTAATGGTTTTTTTTTGTTTTTGGTCTTGATTTGAAATTCATTGTAATGTAAAAATGTATTATGTTTTTTTGATCAATATATTGCAAAAAAGTTAGTCAATATGATTTCAAAGACTCATATATTTATTAATGAAATTCCAGTAGAATTTGAAGTATACTAAGATTTTTAGCTTGTACAGCTGTTCATCGCCTCCTAATGTTTTTTAAATTTCTCTGTATCCATTTCATTAATGATTTTTAAGGCGAACAATCGACTTAATAATATATTTCTGTTAGTTTTGGGTAATCCTCACAGCGACTGGGTAGATTGGCCTACAGGCTTACCTCTGCGTTACTCATTCTAAAATCTTACATGATCAGGGTGTTCCAAAGTACTTCATTAAATTCTAAAAGCTTGAAAGAATCCTTGCAAAAGCCATTTTGGTCATATCATGAGATAATAGAATTCCATGAGATTATGTCTTTGAGGCATTTTGTCAACCAGTTGACGTGATGTTTATGCTTCCACATTTTGCATATAATAGTACTTGCGACTACAACATCAGACAACAATGTGCTTTCAATTATGTTTTGATGGATGCCCGTACTCTGTTGCAAAGTTTCCCAATTTGGCACAGGCTGGGAGGATACTGGCAAAGGTTGTGGAGATACGCCTTACACCTGCCAATCGCATTTGCCAAAAGTTTCCAAAGCCCTATCAATAAACCAATTTTGTGAATATCCATTTATCATTCCAGTCTATGATACAACATCTCTTTGAAGTATTTAGTCAAACAACTCAACTGCCTTGTCTATACTTTGTAGATTTTTCATATCTGTCTAGCAGAACACTTGTAACTACATCGGACAACAATCCCTTTCTTATCATGCTTTGATGCATGTCCATGCCCTGGTCTGGAGTTCCGATTTTAGCACAAGCTGGGAGGATGCTACCAAAGCTTGCGGAGTTTGGCTTTAGTCTGAGGCTTTTTCTATTTGAGACATTTTGTCAAACAGTTCGCATGCCTTGTGTATGCTTCCACATTTTGCATAGAAGTCTATCACGGCATTCACAACTACAACGTCTGACAAATATATATCCCCAATTATGCTTTGGCGGATGTTCGTGCCCTATCCTAAATATCCCATTTGGCACAGACTGAGAGGATGCTGGCAAATGTTGTTTACTTTGGCTTTACACCTGCCATTTGCATTTGCTTAAAAGTTTCGAAGGACTTTTCAACAAAACCCATTTTGTGCATATCCTGCAGTCATT
>VDFB02167052.1:0-47305 GCA_007258455.2 Sequoia sempervirens
TAATTAAATAAATAAATAAAAATAAATAACTAAATAAAATAAAATAAAGGAGGTCGGCCTTGTTAAGGTTATTTTGGGGGGGCTATAAAAGAAAGTAAATTGCAAGCCATTTGGCATCCATTTAGATCATTTTTTCATTGGAGATTCTTCTCTTTGGCTGCAACTTTGGTTGGGCTTTAAATCCAAGGACGAAAACCCTTGTGAATATGATGAGTTGGACGAAAACCTAGCTCATCTTGTGGAGGACTTATAATGAAGTTCTATTTGCTCTTCATTGGAGACAATTGGAGGTTTGGAACTTTGGAACATCATTGCATAACCAGATTTGAAGATCAGATTTGGAGCAGCATCGTTGTGGGCTTGTGGCATTTTGTGAGCAAATTGCATTAGGGTTTTTCCCTAATTTGGAGCGCCACTTGGAGCAGACTTGAGTGCCCACCTTTGGAGGATGATTTTGCATTATTTGGAGCATATTTGGAGCAACAAACCCGAAGCACTTACCAAGGAGGAATTTTGCCTAGCTAGGGTTTGATATTTGAAGACTATTTTGCATGTATTTGGTATGTATAAGTATAGTTTCAGATCTGATTCATAGAGAAGAAATTTGGGCATATGATTGGCATGTTTGAGCTCCTGAGTTCCTTGTAAAATCAGTCCAGAATATTCAGTTTTGTAATAGAAGAAGTTATCTACAGAAAATCAGACATGTATGTTGCATTTGGATGCCCTATCTTGTGTTTTTCATGGTGGATTTCATGTTTGATATGAATATCAATTGGTAGCATCATTTGACATGTTTATTTGTCATGTTTGGGCACTTGTATGTTCGCTGTGATATTTTGTTTGAAATTAGAAAATAAAAATCAGAAATCATAATTAGGGTTTGAGCAGAAATAAAAAATAAAAATTTTAGGGCAGATCCCCCGTTGGGGATATTTCAAATCCTCATCGTTTTTGTTTGGGATATTACACACTCATGTGCTACACCCTTAAGATGCAAGGTGGCAAACTTGATGGCTTCTTCCTCAAACATGGGGTTCAAAGAGAAGTATGTATCCAATTTTTGCAATCACCCTCTTTCCTCCATCTTTGTTTGTTAGCCCTCATGAAGAACTTCAAGCCTTTTTTGGAGAAATGAAAGATTCAACGAACCTTCATCAAAGTAAAAAAACACTTAGCCAATTTTACCTTGCCCCGCAGATCTTCCCTTGCTACTTGTCGATGATCGGGCCTTTGTGACTAACTTGCAATTTTGTCGAAACTATTAGAGGTTCTAGAAACCTTTGTTGGAGCCAACAATGTTTCTATGAATCCTTGGAAATTCCGATTGGTCATAACATGGCCAATTCTCATTCAATATTCGTCAAACTTGTAATTCCGGATATCCATTTGGCCCTTCTATTAGATGGAGAACTTAGAACATTAGACACTTAGCCAAACTTTAAAATCTGAAATTTGAGTTTTTGGGCTAAGGCTAACACAATGAAGATTTTTGCATGTGCTAACACCATCCTCATCCTGCCCATTTTTGCCTTCTTGAGACCAACAATTTCTCTTGTTTCTTAAAAATATTAAGCTTTTGTCTCACTTTTTCCTTCTCATTTTTATCAACAACCAACCTATCTATTATTGCCAACAAAACCTTTTTTAACCTCATCTCCATTATGATCCACCTCAACTAACTGAGGATTAATATAGCAAGTTGTTGCATGTGAAGGACCATGTAACATGTCCCATCCCTTGTCTACAATGGCCCAAACACAATGAACTACATCATTTTCTAAAACTTTTTGGTTCTCTTCTTTTGTTCTATCTCTACCTTAAACATAAATTCCATGCAAAGCTTCTCACTATCAATCATTCTCAACATTTTAACAAGTGGCTCAGACACTTTTAGACCTTTTTCAGCCCCTCCTCGAAATGCATCTCCCCAAGATGATTACTTGAACATCTTTCATAGCTCCTCTGTAAAGCTTAGTATTCATCCATTCATCATTAAACACAACTTTTCTCAAAGCTGTCTTCTCCTCTATCTCCCTTTCCGAAGTAATGAGATTAGAGGGAAATCTTGCTTTAACAAGAGAAAGAAGTGCGTGCTTTGCAAATGTGCAATGCAAGCTCAAAGTTAGGAGATGATTAAGTCTAAATTTTGCAAATTTGTTTCCCTTCTTGCACAACTTTACTTACCCACTCCAATGTTGATAGTTCTTCTAGCAATAGATACAACACATTTTGCACATGGTGTCCAAAAGAGACAGGGAAATCCACTTGTAAGTAGTTCACTTGCTGCTTTATAATTTGCTGTATTATTTGTAACAACTTGGAGGACATGTTCTCCAATATTTAAAATGGAAAATTCTAGACATTTGAAAATGAGATGAGTAGTCTTCACTTCCCTGCTTGGGTCAATAGACTTGTTTAACATTGCACCTTGAGGACATTGAGTCAAAATATTAAGGGGCCTCAAACTCCCATTGAACTCATTTGATTTTCTAGGTACTCTCCAAGTCCAAGTTTCCAAGTTTGCTTACAAGTCTTCATCTATAATATCATCTAGTTCTACCTCTCCCCTAGTTTTCACTAGACATGGGAAAGAGGAAGATGTAAATTTGTAAAATATATTAATGTAGTATTTACTTTCATTTTTACAAAAGCAATTTGCTATTTTCATTTTGTTTCAGAATATCAACATCAGCACATCCACATGAAGATGCCATTTTGTACCCAATTTGCTTTCAAATCAATCAAATACAACTAGACTCAGCTTGTTTATTTAATGTACTCATTTATTGACTCATTGGGTGCATCTTATCATTGAATTTTGCAAAAAAAATGTGTTTTTAATGAAATTTAAGCAATTTTTTAAGTTGCCAAGTTTTTTGTCGAGTTTTTTCTGAACCAAGTTTTCTGGGCTTGCCGAGTACTTGCAATTGGTGAGTTTTTCAACTATGGGACCACCCTTTGCCGACTAAATTGCAACCAATTTTTATCCAATTATTTTTCATCTCATCCAGCTCACTAGATATGGATCACACCTCCTTTTCTAAGAAAGTGGTTCTTAAGCATTCTAAAGAAGGCATTCTATAACCTTTCCAAAACTAGAAAATCCATTTACCATAGCATTCACATGTGGACTTCAAATAACATCGAAAGGAATAGCGTTCACATAAATTTTTAGAGTAACTAACTGTCCGCCTCATGCTATTCCTTCAGTTTCCACATAAGAATATTTCAAGCAAGGTTGGACTTTGGATGTTTCATTCGCAGTTGCACTTTCACCTGCTTACCCAAATTTTGATGGAATAGAGCTGCTAAAGGAGCCAATTTGAAAGATAGTGTGTTATTTTAGCCTTTTTTGAAGTTTGAGATGCTGATGCAACACACTTCCATCTCATATGTTGTTCTTATTCAACTGATGAAATTTAATTTTGAATGATAGATACAAGCTATATGCAGATCATAGCCAGCCACCGCTATAGAACAAAATTCTGTATGTCTTGAAACAAAGAGAAGTAACAGCCACTACCTGTGCAGATCATTTCAGTGTGAAGAACTACCTGCTTTCCTTGATGAATGAGAAGCCATAAGTCCCATTCTCCATTTTGATCAGTCCAACCCTGTGCTGTTAGAATTTTATGGCTTTGGCTGTCTTTGCCATATTGAAGTGGTCCTGATGGAGTGATTTCATTTACTGCCTACATAATTCCAGGACATTCATTTGGAGATTGTATGGATCCCCCAAGCCTTTGGGGAAATCTTGAATGTTGGCTACCTCCTTTACCAATGCTATCAATCTAGACTTTATGCCATGTATGTTCCTATTGACACCAAACCTCAAAACTCCGGTTGAAACTCAAAGCCTATGAAAGGAGAGACTTCACAGTTATTGAAGCCGTGCTATCCACGGTAGCCTCCATGCTATTCTTGAGTTCTTCCGAGATATAATAAAAACCTAATGCCTTTGTCAATTCTTTGTCACTAGTGATGATGAAGATGTTAGACATGAACATAGAGGATATATTAACTCTGTGGTGAGCAACGCCTTCTACAAAATCCATTCCCAACACTTCCCAAATTGCCTCTAAGATGTCTCCCCCTTGAAAGAAAAACACTGTACTCATCCTTGTTTCTTTGATTTCTCCTAAGAAGGCCATCTGTTGCAACCTGCTTTCAAATTGAATGTATGGCTCCATGACTGAACTATCACAACCACCAAATGCAAATGAAGAAACTGAATAAATGCATTCATGAAGCTGGAGGGTGTCGAACGACTTATGAATCACATTATTTGAGCTTCACGAGACATCCAAATGTGTGAAGGGTACCCATCCCACCTGAGCATCAGTTGAGAGGAGGCCCTAGGGGATTTCTTGTGAGATGTAATGATTGACCCACCGCTAGCTTTAATCATTCTATCAATGCCAAATATCACTAAGTTGATGCTAGTGGTTGAGGTTGCTAATAATTAACTTCTCATTACCATCAATAGCATAGTTTGATGATAGAACTGCCACCTTTGTTGCCCTCTCGATAGCAATGGGTCATAGAGAAGGAAGAAAATCTCTTCAAAATGTTCTAGGCTTCTTTGAAGATGATATCAATTTTTCAATTGGATGAATGTCTTTTGTGTAAGCAGAGGATAATCATTGAGTTGCCTTCGACCTTATCTTGTTGATATTACATGAATTAAGCATAAGGAACCCCAGAGAAAGAGCTTTGGCTTCTGCTTCATTATTAGTTGCTGGCTGAAGTTTCTTTGATGCTGCTTTTGTCAAGATAACATGAGAGTCTTTGATGACACAATCAGCACCAGACAGCTCTGGTTTGCCCCTATAGGCACCATACAAATTCAATTTGAATTCACCCTCTGGTGGCAGTGTCCGTTTGATAGAGGCTCCATTGACTGGGGAGTGGTTTAACCCATGGATCCCACGAACAAAGTAAAAGTTATAGAAATTTTCTCTTTGTAAGTGTTTTGACTTCCAACTACTGAGATACAGTGAAGGTAATAACTAAATAATACTTAATAATAAAGTTAATACAGGAAAAAATTATATTCAGAATCTAGACATTTTGGCTCTACAAAGACAGTTTTGACTTTTTAAATTGAAGATGAATAATAAATGTAAATGTGTGGGTGAGGAGAGGAAAGCTTTTAATGTCAAATTTACCTGGTTCTGTCCATGTGATGCACAACAACAAATAGGCTTCGTAATCCGGGACTTAATCCAAGGAAACATCAACCCAAAAATGCAGTGAAACAAATAAGGAAATGGATACCCATCCCGCCGGCTCATCTGTTTCAGTTTCATATTACACATCTAATAGCATACAATGAATAAGTACACATTATATTTGCATTCTAGCTGTTGAAACATGACACATCTTGTTGCACCTTGTAAAGATGTAGAAGAGAGGGTTGGGCTCAGCATTGGTTTAGCGGAGTCCTCTTGTGTTGGTTGAGTTGAGTGGTTCACTAATGCTCACCCAAAAATCCCTCAATTTGATGCTCAGATACCTAAAGGATTTTATCTTCAGATACCTAAAGGATTTTAACTGGCAAGAGAACATAAGAGTGCTGACATTGGTTGAGGACCTTATCAAGCAGTTATGCTGACTGGCTGAATGCATATTCTGAAGACTGATGTGTATGCTTCAATTTTTTTTGCCTCCCTACATACCATAACATTTAGTCAACCTTGTATATCAACCCACCTAGGGGTCCTCAATTTTATGAGTCAGTGGTAAGTCTTGCAATCTGCATCAATAACAGAAAACAACACAACAATCAAGATGTGTTTTAAGGTACAACTATCAACACAAGCATTACTGCTAAGAAGGTTCTCAAGCTCATCTAAGTAAATTCCAAATAATGTTGCTAATAGGGTACCCTATTTGACTTCAATTCTACTTACTACCAACAACAGAGTTGGAGTCTGTGAGCAGTAGGGAAATAGACTGCTATTGTCTCATAGACCCTTGTGGTGGCAGTGATGAAGAGCTGTGACTAATTTCATGTATCCTAATAAAAAAGTAGTGCCTGGGGACAGATGAAAGTTTTTCTAAACTCCATGAAGGAAGAAAATGCTTTAGAATGTAAGAGGTTGATGAGCCTCCTTGATGATATTGTGGAATGTAAGAGTTTGATCAATAATCTGGAAACCTCTCCTGGCATGCTTACCTTTTTCTTTATTTAGCACGTTTTGACTGCTCAGGAAGCAGCATGTCTAAAAATGTTGCTTAAAATTCTCAAAGGGCTTCCCTAATCACGATGGTCTTGTAATTATGTGGATCAGAGCTGTCACCTGAATTGTAAATGAGGTGAGTTTTGAATGTTTCAATAAGACAGACTTTTCAAAGTGAAGTGCAAAAGTTTAAAACTGATGTACTGTTGGAACAGATTTCCATTACTGTTTACTTCTTTAGTAAAACTTATAAACCTGATAAGGTAGTCAAACACAGAACAGAAACAAAAATGATCCTATTTTGCAGGCGTCCCAATGCCAAAGTTACCTAGACATATCTGACTATGTTCCCTGCCTCTACTCTTGTTTTTGGTACATCTGGGAAGGTATGATAAGTGTCCATCCTGAAAACACATGAGATATGGGGGACATGCCCTAACATCACACTGAAAATTTCAAAGGTTACCTGCAGTACTTGACTGTTAGTTTTACAATCATATATTTTAGATCTAAGGACTTCTGTCTCAGGTGATGACTTGCTCTGTTTCTTTCGAATTGACTTGGTTTTTAATATTTCCAAAATCATGATTGAAATGATTAAAATTGCACTTCTGTACCTTATAACAACTAAAGTTCTTATCTGATTATAAATTTTTTATAAGATCATTCTGAAGTGCAAATAACAGAACGATTAATCATTTTTTGAGATTGGGAAATTAGTTTTATTTATAAAGCAAAATTTCTTGCACCAATGTTACGTTGGCATATATTTTGTAAATTCATCTAGTTTAATGGGTTCAATTCTTTTATTTATTTATGTTTTGCCTCCATTTAGTGGGGCTTTGTTTAAGAATTTTTGTTTTGATAGTTTGCGTGCTTTCTTTGGATTCAGCTCCAGAGAAAATGTATTAATTGCTTCATGGGATGGTACTGTATATGCTATGAATGTCAAATCTCGGAATATTAACTGGTCATTCTCATCTGGCTCCTCACTTTCATATCACCAAACATTTTCGTATGAAAAAAATGACAATGCTGCTGTGCTTATTGGTGGAGAGTCTGAGCTGGGTTACTCAGATGTGAAAGAGGACCAATTCTTATTTTGTGGAAAAGACTGGAACTTGATTGCATATGATAAGCACTCTGGAACAAAGGTAGGTTAAAAAAGAAAACTGAAAATGCTTCTCAGAAAACATAATGCTAGAACTTGCTTAATTTTGACTGTTATTCTGACCTTTTACATGTAGATGCTTCCAAAGACACCAGCAGAACTCGTTAATAGTACACCTCACATGTTATCAGATGGATCTCTTATTCAAGGGTCTAAAACCATGACAACATTTCTTCTTGATGCCAAGACTGGAAAAGTCATCCATGGATACAATTTGGGGGGTTCAGCAGCCACAGACCAGACGAAAATGTTCTTCCGTGATCAATCTGTGGCTTCAAATGGAGAGAGTGACAACAATAGCGAACCAGGTCCTGTTAATTTATTAGATATTGATCCTCTCCTCATCACACGGACAGATTATCATCTGGCATCATACACAATTACAGGAAGGCTGCAATGGAATGTGAGCATTGCTGAAATTGGTGCTGTTAGCATTGGTTTTTCTAGGCCAACATCAGAACTACTTGGCAGTTCACCAGTTGCTTTGACACATCAAATAAAGATTGAAGTATATCAACCGCTTCATTATCAGAATGAACTTGAATTCCATCAAAATTATATGTTGGAAATGGACTATGATAAGCAGGGCATTCTCCAGCTACCTCCTGTTGAGAACATGCCTATTGAATTATTCAATGAAGAGAACCAAAAGGGTCTTTCATTGAATCAAGCAAACAGTATTTGTGAAATTGAAATGAACTGTTTGGCAGAAATTAAAAATCTAGTAGACCAGTCTGTGCCTGGGGCCTTTGATGTTTATGTGTATGCTAAAGCACTTGATTCAGTATTTGCTCAATTTGCTATACGTGCTGGCTTATCTACTCTCATCCTAATTCTCATTGCAAGATTAACCATTACTTGGTTTCCTGGAGCATGGAAATGCACAAAAAATTATTTCAGATTGATGAAGGTCAATGATAAACAAGTTGGAAGCAGCAAGAAAAAAAAAGGACGTAAATTAAATATCAATAAAAATGGAGCACCAAATGACAGCAGTATTGATAATAAACATAACAAACTAAAAAATGCAGATTTGCTGAGTACTGGCCTGACACTCTCACAGGATAATGGCAGTGAAACTTTGAAAACGTTGAAGCATGGAAAAGAAGATCCTCACTCTGTTAGTTGGCGATTGATTGGCAGAATGCGTGTCTCCAATAAGGTTATTGGTAAGGGAAGTAATGGTACAATAATACTTGAAGGTTGTTTTGATGGGAGAGATGTTGCTGTTAAACGTCTTTTAAGATCACATCATGAAGCAGCATGGAAAGAGATTCAAAATCTTATTGCATCTGATCAACATCATAACATTGTTAGATGGTATGGAATAGAATTAGACACAGATTTTGTCTATGTTGCTTTGGAGCGTTGTATCTGCAGCCTAAGTGATTTGGTTATATTTCTATCGGGAAATGTGCCCAATAACATGCATGTCGACAATGAAGTTGCAAATGCGCTAGAGATTCAGAAGATTCAGCAGATATCCAAGATGTGTGCAAAAATGAACATAAAACTGTGGACTGACAATGGGCGTCCTTCTCAACAACTTTTGAAACTGATGAGGTTAGTTGAAATACTAATTTCCTTTTATTATTTAATGTTCATATGGTTTGGCCTAGGTTGGTATGTAGGAAGATTTTCTCTGACCAGCTTATTGCTACCTGACTTGTTGGCTTGTTTTCTTGCCCTATTGGTTCTCAGTGTTTGTTAATGGGATTGCACTTCCTTTTTCATAGTCTGCTTGTTCTGTTACAAAATTGCATTTAATCCTTGCATGTTTTGGTCTTATCATGTTAGATGTATTTGTTTATGAGGAATTGTCTTTTATTAACTTCAGGTTTCAAGAAAAACATGGTGTTGTTGTCTTGTCTCTGTAATGCAGGGATATTGTATCAGGGCTTTCACATCTGCATGAATTGGGAATTATACACAGAGATCTCAAGCCTCAAAATGTATTGATAAGCATTGGGAATGGCCTTTGTGCAAAACTTTCTGACATGGGAATAAGCAAGCAACTTGTTGGTGATGCATCTTCTTTGGACCATCGTGCCACTGGTAAGGAGTTTATTGAAACAAGTAAAATCATAGCTTCTTTGATGCAATTGAAAATGATATTTTCTTGTAAAACTATACTGAAGTTTAGGGGTATGTTAATTAAAATTATCATTCAATATGCATAATCGTTTCACTTTTGCATCTTCCTATTTCTGTAAATGCCAAGATCTTTATTACATAGAGGAGTAAAATGTACATGAAGATTGTTGCATCATAGGATTCCTTTTGTCTTCCCAAGCATAAATATCTGATTGTGCCTCTCAGAAGCATTATCTGGAAAATCTTGTTAGAGATATTCACATCTTTTGCATCTTTCAATTCATTCTGCATCACTTGTTTTTTTAAAGCTCATATATGTGATTTTGATCAATCAATTTTGCATTGACTTGTTACAGCTGAATGATTAGTCCTTAGAAGTAACATTGCAAATATACAATGGTTATGTTGATATTTTGATTTTGTTGCAGGCATAGGTAGTTCAGGATGGAGAGCACCTGAACAACTTCGTAATGGTCGACAAACTCGTGCAATAGATTTATTCAGTCTAGGATGTGTTCTTTTCTTCTGCATCACTGGAGGTAAACATCCTTATGGTATAGAATATGTGCGTGATGGGAACATTCTGAATGGTCAGTTTGATCTTTTCCCCATTGAGGACATGCCTGAAGCTGTTGACCTTGTAACTCACCTATTGCATAGTGATGCTGATCAAAGGTGAGATACCTGGTAAAGATTTGGGAGGAGTTGATTTTGGATTGTTTGACAGACAACAATAAAGCTGCTACTGAGAATGACTAGGATTATTGTAATCAAACCTCAAATTATTTAGTGTATAACATATTATTTTTGTCATTCCAGGCCCAAGCCATTGGAAGTCATGCATCATCCTTTCTTTTGGAGTTCAGAAGAACGCCTTTCATTTCTTCGAGAAGCCAGTGATAGAGTAGAGCTAGAGAATCGGGAGGAGCAATCTGATCTTTTACAGGCATTGGAAGGTATTGCATCTTTGGCTATTGGTGGAACATGGGATGGTAAATTAGAGAGCCATTTCCTTGCAAACATTGGTCGTTATCGGCGCTATAAGTTTGACAGTGTTCGGGATTTGCTTCGTGTCATTCGGAACAAGTTAAACCATTACAGGGAGCTTCCAAAGGACATACAGGTTTGTTATGCTTATTTTTCTTGTGTTAAAGAAGATATAGATGCAATTTTTTAGAGACTAATTTCTTGAATAATTATTGAATGTTAAATGGATGATCTAGGAACTACTTGGTACCATTCCCGAGGGGTTTGACAAATATTTTAGCAATAGATTTCCAAGATTACTTCTTGAAGTATACAAAGTTTTCTACCGATACTGTGGGGAAGAAGAACCCTTCAAGAAGTACTTCAGAGGTTGTACAGCTTAAAAATTTGCAAGGTGCTTTTCTGTTAACATTCTTTGGGCTGAGCATTTTTTCTAACGAAGGCATTCGGATGACTTTTTGAAAGCTTGGAAATACAGCATCAAAGTAGAAATTCACTGCCAAATACTTCAAAACTCTATAATTTAATTCAATCTACACATCCATGTTTCCTTTTGTGAACTCTTCCTCAATATCAGCATTGAAAGGAAGGCCCTAGGATTCTAAATATTCATCTAAAAAATCTAACAGCTGTACAATACCTGTATTGTGCTCTACTATTTATGTACAAAAAAAGACCCCTCTTAATAGTTTGGCTTGCCATTGCCAGCTACTGCAGTGTGGTATGTAATTATGATGCCTCTAATAGCAGAACTTTAACATGGAAAAACATATTACTTCTTATTTGTGAGTGATACAACAGTTTATGGGGTTGGGGATACAGAAGGGTATTTGACTCGGGTAAAATACCCAGGTAAAATCCTTACTTAGATTTCAAATTATCTATCTTACATATACATGAGTCTTACTTTCATTTAAGTCACCTGTAATGCAATTACATGTACTTTTTGGACAAATGTCAGCTTGGTTGCTTATGCAGGATTTAAGGTTAAACTTGGGTCCCTCAAGTAAACTGATGAATTTGGGTTAGAAATTTCTATTCAAGTCAAGCTGAATCCAGTTTGCCAACGATTGCAAGTGTACATTATGCATATGGCCTGACACATAACAGACTTATGGACTGGTTGAATGATGCGTAGATAGACATTATAGTGGAACAGAAGTCTAAACCTTTGAACAAAGGCCAAGATGGTTACTTATGCAGTATATATGTTAAACTTGGGTCACTCAAGTAAACTGATGAATATGAACTAAAAATTTATATTTAAGTGAGGTAAATCCAGCTTGCCAACGACTGCAAGTGCACATTATGCATACAGCCCTCGGCGTGAAGGATTTATGGACTGGTTGATTGATGCCTAGATAGATATTATATATTGGAATGGAAGGCTTAAACTTGTCATTTATGCCACTTTGTATGGAACAAGTTTGTAAATATATTGCTTTTGGGAATAAGCTAGATAGGGTTCTTTCTGAGAAGACATGAAATATACAGATTTAGTCAATTTTAGTGCATTATCCTTCTATTTTCTATAGCATAGCTTTTATATGAACTTGGATCCGTAGGCTTGTTGGGATTATTCATTTTGGTCTGTTTGTTTGGGTGTGTTTACTTACCATGATTGTACATGAGTTGCTATAACGTTGAGAAAGAAAAAAAAGAAAATAGGAAAGCTTATATTGTGACGAGTTTGTGCCTTATAATGTGTTTTTGAAAAATGGAATAAATATAATTACTTGTTAGTAAAATGAAAGATACAATGTTAGAAGAGAATATTAAGTTATTAAAGTAACTCTTTATACAAACTTCCATATCATTCACCAAAAGAAGTTTGTCGCACACTCCTCCCATTTCTTCAATCTCCCAAGTTTTTCAAGAGCAAGTGCGGACCCTAGAGTCCCCTTTTAGTCTTCGAGTGGATCTGTGCAAGCAGGTTGCCTTGGTCTTGGGTTCCCAAGCAGTGGAAGCAGAAATTTTAAAAGATCTTGTGCTCCTCTATTAGAAGACAAACCTGCCCACCGCCTGATTGGTGCAAATCTGCATTTTTGAGTGGATCCTAGATTGTGTGAGGATCACTATCAGATATGCTTGCTTTCTTCTGCACTCAAAGCATTTCTGACACTTTCGTTTCTTATGTTCACACTACTTTCTACTAAAAGTGTCACTACTAAGTTGTGTGCTAGAATCCCAACATGAACATAATCATTGCATCTCTCATTTGGAGTAGCTCACCAACATCAAGCAGCCCTTGATGGAGATATTGCTTGATTCCAACTTCTGGTATAGTTAGATGCATGAGCAAATTCTAGCAGAGCTCATTCACCCTAATGATATTGCATTCTTATACCTTTCTTGGTTCTAAACATGAACATAGCTATGATGATGCAAGCCATGGGTGGACATACTCTACCAAATGCATTTTCTTTCCATGCGATTTTTTTTTTTTTGATCCATGTAGGGAAGCTAGCTTCAAAGTTTGTCGTGTAGATATATGTCAAGCTATATCTTGTGGCTGCTCCCAATCAACCATAGTTTACACCACTAGTAGTTCTTTCTTAAGCACCTAGCACGCTCACATGAGTAATGCTTGCTTCATCTTGATTCCCAAATAAGCATGATGGAGATGATGCATGGACTGACAAATGAGATGGAAGGGCTACCGAGTAATTTATCAAGTAATTTTAAAAATATGATACTCTCACCCATTGTGTCCCTAGGTTTTGCCACAAACAATAGGCCTCACATCATTGCCTAGTCTTGTAGACCCTTCTACACCAAGGGGCATGAACTTTCATAAAGCCATTGTCCCATTTTCTACATAGAAAAGTCAACTTTAGACGTGATCCATTTTCATGTCCTACCTACTGGGGGCATTTATATAACTCCAATGGAATGGACCCATAAATTTTCATGACTTTAGTCCATGAAGTGCAAGTGCTTGACCAAGCAAGTGATAGTGTAACTTAGATGAATTTTGTAGCGAAAAAACCCATATGAGAATTCTAAATTACCCTCATCATGATCATCTTATCCTTTCATAGAGACTAGTTAGCAAAATAATTGCTATTGGTAGAAACAAAGGAAAAATTGCCAATTTGTCGATGCCACTAGGGTACCCTATTTTGCTAACTCCCTTAAGAGATGATTGTAGCTACTCAACAAACAACACCACAACCACTTGAGCTTGCTTCATCCCCCAAAATATGTTAAGGTACCCATCTTGTGTCTGAAGAAGCTAAGAGTGATTCATAGGTAGTTGAATGAAGTTGAGGTTGTGGACATTTTAATATTGTCAAATTGAAGAAGATGCCAATGAACTCTTCTATGTGGGAGCTTTGTCACTCCCAAGCTACGCTGATCTACTTTAGGAAGCCATGAAGTGGTGAAGAAGAAAAGTATCGACTGACCTAGAGAATACAAAGGAAGAGTTTCCTTTTATTTCCAATTTGGAGATAGCAGAGGTCAAGACCAAGCCAAAACCCTTCTTAGTTTCATTGCAAATAATAAGTAGGTCGATAACTACATGGTGGATTTTAGAGCAATCAACACATTAATCCCAAAAGCAATGGTAGATGCCCTTAGAATTGCATACAAACTAGTGGTTTGTGGGATTGACACTGCAGTGAAGACTACATATCTTGTTAGAGCTTTCCTATTGACATTGTATTCTTGTTTGAGTGTCACTGCATTGCAAGATATATACACAATTAACCTTGTGACATTCTTTGCTATTTTTCTCTTTTGAGACTACACAACAAAGATCCAAGGCTATGTGGCATTACATTGGACACATTTTCACAAGAACTAAGTTTGTACTAGAATATGAATTAACAATGAGTCTATTGTAGCGTACCACAATGAGCCATAACATAGGCCTTGAGGTTGCAGCCCTTGTCTAAGAGATGAAAGAGACATACAATTGCTAGTTTGAAGACAACCTCGTTATGGAAGATTGCAACAAGGAGACATGATTGAATGAGTTGTAAATCGAGAATTGTTAAAGCAACAACATGAGGATCTTGATTTTCTTGAGGAGTCCAATCTTAGAACCTAGCATATAAGAGAAGAAATTGCTCTCCCTCTTGTTACTGAAGAAGAGGATATCTCTAGTGGGATCTATGCCAAATATAGAAATGGAGTTGGTGTTGGAGTTGTGCTCATCTCCTCTTTAGGAAGTGAGCTTTAATTATTAATGTTTGCAATCCAATTATATTGATAACATTGTGGAATATGAGGCTTTTGTAATTGATCTCCAACTGGCTATCAAATATTAATCAAGATCCTCTCTATTCACTCATTGTGTGGCAAGTTAGGTTGATTTCTTCCACCAAGCACAATTAGTTACAAGCCTACATATCTCATGAATGGGTCTCCTAGGGTGTTTCTATGCCATTAGTATTTGATCCATTAGATGTAGACCAAATGTGAAAGGAAAGAACAACATTTCTTAGCTAACCCAATTAGGAGAGCAATATAAGTGTACCAACTCTAATAACACACTAGATAGAGAACAAGAAAGGAATAAGAGAAGAATAACATAAAACACATCATATAACATACCCTAGAAAAATGTTGCAAAGGGAAAGATCTAACCTCCAAAGCACATACCCAATATATTATTTAGCAGCAAATAGCAATACAATAGCAAAGTCTTTGCCTTTCAAATGTGATCTACACTCAATCTAGAGAAATAACACTACATAAAACATGACATACAATCTCCCTTCCAAGCCCTCAATATATAGGCCAATGAAACCTAGGAAACCATGAGTCAAAACTTAGTCAAGGCAGCCAATATTCAACTCATGCACCCCATTCCAAGTGTAACTTCTAACATAGTAACTCACAAGTTGATTAGTTGACTCCTATGACCAAGGTGATCCAATGTAACTGTAAAGCACTCTATGTGGGTGCAATAATATCACTTACATCTCATAAATGACTATAAATGACAATTGAAAAATGTCATTGGTAGTTCACTTACAATCATCATAAGACTAATGATACATGGGAAAGAGTGCAAACAATGAAACCACTTGATTTCATTTAAGTGGCAAACCCTTTTCATGTAGGCACATTATTTTATAATATTACAAATATTAGATAATTTAACTAGATCTAGCAATTGCAAGGAGTACAACACTTAGTGTCTTAGTCCTAATAATCCCCCACTTGTTATATACATCGCAAGAATCAGAGTTCTAAACATGGTAAACTCATGCTAGGGGTTGATCCCCAAACCATCCCACACCACTTGGAGCTTTTTTGTGCTTGTTGCTACTTGCCTTAAAAACCCCAAAAAATTATAAATTTGGTGTCCCTTTGTTGCTTTGGCTTAGCCTAGCCAATCATTGATAATTGGTATGTGAATTCTTCAATCGTCCCCCTTGGTCAAATGTGTGCTTGGTGTTGTGCTTTGCCTCCCCTCATACAAAGCATTGCATCATCCAAGTATAAATTGTTACATGGTGTAATGCCCAACTAATGCTCAATAAACTTGGTGATAAACACATAATTCAGAGGTGGTTCCTAACTGAACAATCCACTAAACCCTTGTAAAGAATCCATTTAATTATCAACCACGGTTAACATAAGCTTGTGATGATGCTGACACTCTATGTGCATCCAAAGATTTTATACTGCCTATATCATCTAGTATAGGTGTTTACACGTGGAAAAAAACATAAAACTGTGAGATAGGAAAAAGATTAATTTTGGAACTACTACTACGAACTTACAACTAAAGAATGTGACTAGTTAACTGTTAAAACTTGAACTCTATAACTACTAAAATTGTTAACTATGACTTCTAATGACTTGACTCACTTCAAAGGTTGACATATTGAGACAAAATAAAACATAAAGTACAAAACAAGATCTCATTCTCATATAGGAAATGAAGAATCTGATTAAGATGAATGCAATAAATAAAAGCATCTATTGTAACAATAAAACTTAATGGTGGAGAATAGTTACCTTGAGTGGCCTTTGCTCAAGTTATTGTATCCATGAAGTACCTTCAAATCTAAACTCTTAAATCAATTGATCATAATGATAAACTAAAAACCTCTTCATCGCATATTATGCGATTTCATAATCTAACAAAAAACTTTAGAGATATCTTATTCATGAAAGCATAACTAGAAAACAAGTATTGTCTATGGAAATGGAAAAACTATCTATCTAAACATATCCATACTTTATATCTACTCCTCAAACATCTAACCAACTATATAGGTTCGAGGGAGGTTTATTGAAACAAGGACTCAAAACAAAAAACTAAATGCAAATAACCAATCCCCTATGAAATAGAGAGTGACAAAGTCTGCATAATTGAAAACATAACTAAAAAGATGGAAGAAGATGATTAGGACTAAAACTTTGTTTCAACGACATAATAAAAGCTTGGATTGTAGAAACAATCATGTTAGCTTTCCAATCAGAGCAAAAACCTTCTAGCTTTAGTGGTCTTATTAAATGACACAGTGATTCACAATCATCCTCATTAATGAATGTGTCTATTTATGTAACTATTGCATTCTTCTTATTCTAGAATCTCCCTTACATCACTATTTGAAATCCTTTGGCTATGATTGCGCTCCCTAGTTGCTGTGAGCTACAATTTGCTTGCTTTGGATCCTTGGCTGTAAGGACTTAGTTCACCCAACATATACACAATACTAATAATAAAAAAATAAACATATATCCATACTACATTTCATACACACACAATTAATCATGCAATTAACAACATATTATGATCATATTCCCATACATCAAAACTAGGTTTAAGTTGCATGAAAGATATAAAAAGATGGATAATGTTTAGGAATGTATATGAAATGAGTATCTGGAAATGCCTAAAATTATGAACTAAACAACAAAAAACTAGCTAATACTTGGTCTCATCACATGGTATCCCTAACCCTTGAATCCCACAGTCCTTGCACATTTCTTTTTTGGGCTTGCACATTTTATCTTCTCCATTCATTTAGCAACACACATCCTTAATTATCAATTCATGATCCTTCTTTTCATCTTGGTACATGATTTTTGAGACTCTTGACTCCAAAGCTTACAATGCATTTTATTCCTAGGCACTATTTAGGCATGAGAGATTGTGGACCCTTGATGTTCAAGCTAGAAACCCTACCTACCTCTTCAAATGCTCTAGAATGCCATTAATGGTCTCAAATGAAGGAAATAAGGTAACATATGGTTCCTCGATGCCTATATGTACTTGTGGGTCCCTTAATGACATAGTTCTTGTACAAATGGACATGGTTGTTGATGTAGAGGTATGGTTTCATGAACATGGCACCATACGAAGTTGTTATAGATAGACATGGGTGATATTTACATCGAGGAATGACCATGGTTCATCCTCCAAAATAACTTGATGATGATAGGACATATTTATGTGAAATCTCAATGAAAGACAAGAGAATGGAAAAGGGTTATAAGCATAAATAAGAGGAAGAAGAGTTGCAAATCATTGCAATAGTTTCTTGTGATTGGCTAGGGGCATTTGAATTGTATTTTAAGGATTTTCTCTCATGTGGTGTAACATGATATTGTAATTTTGAAGTAATGATTTAATGTGTAGATTTAAATCTTGTTGAATGTTTGCATGAACATTGTATGCACTTTTGATGGTTTTATTGATCCCCCCAATCATATTTGTTGATTTAAGTGTCATCTTTGATTAGTTTGTCAATTGGAAGATGATAAAAGTTCTTCCAAATCTTTTGTTAGGCATATTATCAAAGTAATATAAGAAGTTTGTAGGCTTGTTCATGGATAACTAAGATATGTTCAATCAGTTGTGCTATAATTTCATTTTCCTTTTAGTTTGTATGCATAGGTAGTAGCTTCTGTATGAGATTGAGAGCTATAATCCTTATATCTACCCTCATCAAGGTATCTTGTATTTGGGTTAGAGTCATGTTATCTTGTGGTCTTGAAAACATAGATTTTGTTTCCCTTACTAGATTAATACATTTGTCTACTATATGTTCATCCCCCTATCACACCATTGCACTTGAAAACAAGAACAAATCTATTAAAAAATATAATGTTGATAGTCCCACCAACATTATTCAATCAACAATTTTTGCTAGCTTTATTTAAAGAGAGGTGTTCTTTGCTATTTTTTTCATCCATGTACTAGTGTATAGTTAAAGGTGAACATTATTAGGGGTTAATAGAAAAGTATCTTTAAGCTCTTTATGTAGTTGTGTATCTAATTAATGAAGTTGTAAAGTCCTTGTATGAACAAACCCACATATACGTGCTTAGTGACACTCAATTTACAATGTTCTATGCAATGGGTATGGTTTGTTTCATGGTCCATTTTCATCTCATGCCTCTTTGAATTTTTTTAAGACCACCTTAGGGAATACTCCTCTTGGACTAATAGAGCGTAAAGTAGAAGAAAAAATTACATTTCCTTACAATTGGTCCTTAGTTTTTCCTACTTGGTAATAAGTCGTAAGCTGATTTTTCCTAAATAGCCTAAAATTTATGAATTTGAGAAACTGCAACTTTGAGCACCACCATAATTGTGCCATTATTGAGGAGCCTTTGAAATATTGAAATTTTTATTCTTCTATTTTATCGATCATATTAACACTTGGAGGGTTTACTAACCACTACAAGGAATAGTCTCTTCCCAATAGAAGTGTGACACATCCATTGAACTAATTCCATCCTAGGATTACAATGAAGAATTGAAAATAGAAAGAGGAAGGAATGCAAAATATCTCCAAGAACTTGAAGATATGTCATCAAAAGCAAAATGAAGATGTACTGCTTGGAAAGCTAAAAACACAAGTATATCTACCAAACTTTCTCCTCACAGAAACGATGTTGTACCTATTGGTAGAGATAACATGTTGATTTGAAAAATCGGTATCGCTATATTTTATATGATTCAAGTGACCACATGATTAGAACTGGGAGAACTTGAAGACATGACTATGGCATGTAGAGAAATATAATGTATGTATGTGGAAGAGATTAGGAGCATGTTCAAAATTTGAATTTACCCAATCCTCCAAATGTAAGAACCACAAGAAGGGATTCACATCTTAATCCAAGGATTCTCACATAGAACTCGATGCGAGCAATACCTTGCATTCCAGGATGCTAGAATAACCACAGTTAAAAATAAGATTAAGGAAAGAGAAATTGATCAAATATCGGATTTTTTTCTCACCTTAGGCAAAGGCAACAAGACCTTCAAGCACAAATTGAGTTGCAAGAAGATAAACTTCAAAATACCTAACAAAAAAATCAAAATCATGCTCATAATGTTCCTAATTAGGTAGTAGAAAATCAACAACATAACTAAGAGCTTAATAACCCCCAAACATGAGAGCTCAATTCCAAAGACAAGCTCAAATATTCCCACAACTTATTCAACCTTTTAGAATGGAAAGATATAGACAATTGGAATTTTATGGAATCTTGAACTTGTTTGTGCAATACTTGGAAGAAATTTTAAAAGGATGGTATAAAATCCTTTCAAACAATAGCATAAACTCATGGGAAGAATTTGAGAGTTTTTAGGTCAAAATAAGGGAATAGTAACAACCCCAAGTTTTCAACTCATGAGTTAACAACAATAAAAAAGTGTGTAAATGACACTAATTTTAATAGTAATTTTTTTAATGAAAATGATAAATGTGCCACCTAATATGAGAACTAATTAATCATTGTTCTCGGTTCTTTGTTGTGGAACGTTTGGTGTTAAACTAGGATATTGAGACAAGAATCCTTAGACTTTAAGAGAAGATTATTCCATGACAATTATCATTGAAATTAGCACCCTTTGCTAAAACTTGATCAACATTCCAACAATACAACATGACAATGATCTCAAAGTTTGGGACTCTTGTGATTGAGATCAAACCTCTAGAGAAGGTTGGCTCCTTTCTAAATCTAGATGCATGTGTTGAACTAAACCAACACAGATTAAACCTACAAGTATTCATATTATACTAATTTTCCAAGGAAAAGGGAGATAAAGAATGAAAAAAAGAAAGAGGTGGTGATGCACCAAGATTTAACAAGTTTCCTCGCTCACAACAGCATATAGGACAATAAAAATTCCCAAACTCACACATGTCTCCATTTGTTAGCTCTTATGGATGATATGGAGGTATGTGATTTAACATATACTAGGAAGGAAGGAAATTTGTAGCTAGTTTTGTAAATCATTTATACACATCATACATCTATAAAAAGGTCATTCAAATGTGAAAATAACATAAGTTACTAACACATTAGAAGAGGTGAAACAAAGTGATTTTATTTTTTAGAGGCATTGAACTTGTTTACAATAGTAGCATAATGCAAAAAGTACAAGTTTTTTGGTAGAGAAACTGAGAAGGAACCTTTATGAAATGAACATGATAGGCCTTTTATTCTAAAAGGGAGATTCTAAAATTATAAAAAAAATGGAAAAAGAAGAAACTTGAGCCACCACCTCAACTAGTGACAAGAAGACATGTGTACAATGTGATTTGATCGACACAAGTGTAAGGAAAATTCTTTCATATTGATGACCTCTCAGAAGATCAAATCCACCCAGGAAGTCCATTGAAAATTATGGCATTGGGAAAGGTCTTGTCAGAGAAGGGATGTTTGCAATATTTAATGAGCATGATAGATCATAAAATAATAATTTTTGGGTGTCCAACAAATCTGGCAGTTGGTGATTGTACCATGAGAAATAATGGTGTTGTAGAGTGGTAGGTGGAAGAAAGAAGCCTTGGAACACATAATATGTCACTTGGAATGACCTTTCACATGTCGATAATCAACGTTGGTAGATGAAATAGTTTTGAGAACCTTATAGGGCTCCAACAAGGTTGTGACAACTTTATCGATAGCCGACAAAGGTTTTAAAACCTCTAAAAAATCTCAACAATATTAACTTTTCTTCTTTCTTTCTTCCTTTTTGGTTTTTTTCTACCTTTATCTTTTAACTTGTCCATATTTTCCCTTCTTTTGTTTCTCTTTTCTACATCGACACTTAGTATCGGTAGTAAAACTGGTTCTAAGAACCTTGTCTAGTTTTGACAAGGTTGTGAGAACCTCATTGGAAGTTGAAAAAGGTTTCAAAACCTTTGAAAACTTTCAATGCAACTTTAACTTAGTCAAATTTCATGCCCCTTTTTCTCTTGAATGCTTGTCAGTGAAAGATATTAGTGATATAACTTGTTTTGAGAACCTTGTTAGCTTTTGACATGGTTGTGACAACCTTTTCAACCTCCGATAGAGGTTTCAAAACCTTTTGAATTTGTTGAAAATTTAAACTTTTAATACTTAGCAACTTTCTACATTTATGTGTTTGTTGGATTTTTGAATGGTTTTGACAACATCATCGACTTCCAATAGAGGTTTTGAAACCCATGAAGTTGGCTAAAACAACTCATCCATGCCTCTTCTTTTGGTTCTCTTTTAGCTATCGGTAAAGCTTGTTGGCACTCGAACCAATTTCAAGAACCTGGGGAGATTGTCAAATCATATGAAATTATCAATGAATGAAACACTTGTTGGAAGAATGTCATTGATGCTATTGTTGGAAACATGAGCATGAGGGATAATCATAAGGTATATTACTATGTGTTGCGGTGTTTTCATTGATGTCAACATTGTATAATGATGTGGAGATCATGGTGCAAATCATTGTAGATCATTTTGGTTGGTTCTAATAGGTTTTGGAGTGTGTGTGGAAGAAATTTTTTCAAGATGGTTTGATCCAATAAAGTTGGTTGTGATGGAAAATTGACTAAGTGTCAACTCTGTTAATGTTGTGTAACATAGCTCTAGTTTTTGGGTCCACACAGGTCCGAAAATGAAGATTCCAAAATTTCATCATGTTTTGGCTCTTGGTTTGGGAGATATGAGTAACAAAAGTTTGGCATGGCAAGTTAAAATTATTTCCTATATAGTGTATAAGAGTGGGAGAGTCCACACTTCTTTGTCGATAAGTTTTTTGTTTTGCAGTCCTAAGGAGATATTGAAAAATGTCAATAGAGTATGAATTCCAATTGGCATGATATTTTGAGGTACACATGGTTGAATATGGATACACAGTTGAACAAATTTTGTATTACGTCTTTTGCAGTGCCGACCTAATAAGTGTGAAGGTATGCAAAGGTTAAATATGTATTGTGGTGTTATATGGGAGCTATTATAGGTTCATGCTGACCTATTTCAAAGTGTTTTGAGATTTGAATCTTAGCACAAGGCGTATGTGAAGGGATTTGAGCCAACAAGTTACACTTCCTATAATTTGTATGATACATCTAATAGGATGACCTAATTGATGTTATGCTTGAAGTAGATATATATGCTAGATCATTTTCAATGTTTTGATGAATGTAAGGAATGAGAAACATGTATGTGATGCAAATGATGTGAATATTATCAGAGTAGTGCAAATTTAAGTTGTGAATGTTGAGTTGAATATTAGAGTGATGCAAATACAAAGAAAAGTAGAATGTTAGATCAAAATCAAATGAAGTGTGTGAAATTAGTTTATTGAACTTCATTGGAACTATAATTCTTGCATATGATAGATGAAATTGTAACAGTTCAAACTAGGCTGTTGTTGGTTAACAGATTTGGCACTTCAATTTTATACTCTCTCGCCCATGTTAATGACAATCTGACCAACAGTTAAGTCATTTACAATGGTATTCACAAGTGCTCTCTACTTATTTTACAAGGAACAACTACCTTCAAATGATATGCAATGAATGAAAACACAGGGTATTCTCTTCACTAGAAAGTAGAAAAGGAAAACTACCATCTACCCATATCCATGAAATAGACGTGAAAGATTGACTTAAAATGAAATGGATGAGAACAAATGACTCAAATTCCACTTATCCACACCCACGAATTATGTTCAGGAAAAGAATGAACAACAAACTCTCTATCAACAGATGAGTTAATTTGAATTCAAAGCTTCAAGAATAAACACATGCATAGTCTGATATAACAGATAAAAAATTGAAGAATAATTACAAAGACTCAAAGTTCATTTGTAATCAAAGAAAACATCAACAAATGCATAGATAATAAATATCTCCTTTATTTCTCCAACACAAAAATGTGAGTTCAAAGACTCAACACCCCTGTACAACAAACTGTGACTGAGAAGAAAAACTAACTGCCCCTGCTTCTCCCATTCTTGAATAGCTGAAAAAGATCCCTTTGTTGTAAGCCTTCAATGAGTTTATATAGGATTTTCCCCTTTCCATCACAACTGATTCTTGAAAAATCAGTTACAAAAGAAATCTTCTTTTCATTCCCGTAACATTTTCTTGATGGTCTTTGGTATTCTCTTAATCCTTTCTAATGACTTTTCACTTTCTTGACTTTAATGTGGCCCACTTTCCACATACTAACTCAATTTATCATAAAGAATATATTCACATAGATTGAAGGATATTAAATTACTCATTTAATACACTTAGCTGTCCTTCAAAAGAATCAAAGATTAGAGTAACAATAATAGTTGACACAATACAAAGATTAAGAGAACTAGCTACTGTGCAACTCTGCGTTCTTTTAGGCTACCAAAACTGTTGTACAATCCCCAACTCTAATTTTGAGCTATCTATGTACTCACACTACCACAAAATACCTCAGGAACTAGATTTAAGCTTTGGCTTGTTTAGTCTTTTCTTGAAGTCATTTGCAAAAAATTCAAGTAAACACCATCATCTAAGCTATGTATGAAAAATATGTGAGAGAACCTTCAGATTGTATTACAACTATCTTTTTGAGATGGGAACACCAATTCACCACTGTTGCGACCACAAACAACCAACAAGCTTCCATCTTCAATATGAGAGAAGATTGATTTATTTTCCAAAAATTCACATGTACCAAAATCATCTGTAGATGCAATACCATCTACACTTTGTCTCCCACTCATGGGTAGTGACATGTCAGTTTTAGTAGCATCTGAAGCAGTTGAAATCATGTGAAATTTACCTAATCTGTCAGACATTTCAATAGCCTGTATAAAACTCCCAATATTCTTCTTTTGTTGATATTTAGATGAATGTGTAATCCTAGTGATTTCATTAGAATCAATTTGAATAGAAACATAGTTTTTTTTGCCAATCTTGAACAACAATCAAATTTTTGGCTACCATCATCAAATGTGTGCTTTGGAGTAGACCCCTCTTTGCTATCGGAAGAGCGGGTGATCAAAATTTTTGAAGGATGGAACCATTTAGGTGTGTGCAATATTATCCTAAAAGTGTGATTGGCCAATATTATGGACTTGTGAGGACCCCCTTTGACGGAATCCAAAGGAATGAGTATTATCGAAGGTTGGACTATTGGGTGATTGGGGAATCAGGTTAAAATTAGGTTTGGATCCCACAAGATATTATAGGCTAAAACTTTGACTAAGGCGACTTTCCGATAACATAAAGGATGGGGCCCTTTCTATGAAACAAATACTTTGATGCTAAAAACCATCAGGGATCAGCTGATCGGATGTCCCATATGATACATGACCTAAACTAAGTTTCGATAATGAGTTGAAACCCGACAAAATGATACTCATGAAATTTTGAAAATTAAAGGGGTAACAATAGGCTCTAATTTGGGACGAGGCTTCAAGGACAAAGCAAGGGACCTAGAATCTCAAGCATGGACCAGTGCATAAATCCATTGGGCAACAAATTTAGACAGCATAGGGGACAAGGGATCCAAAGAAAACCAAAACATGATAAAACAGGAAAGAAAACTAACTACCAACACAACAAAAACTCCTAATATGTACATGGTAGGAAGACCCTACCTCAGATGGCTCCAAGATGGTCATGCAAATCCATTAACAGGCTGGGAGAAATAGATGCCTGTGCGAAATAATGTTGTATGAATGAGAAGCAAGCACACAATCAACTGCCAATTAGCAACTATCTTGATCAAATTGATAAGACTGGCATCAAATAAAAGCTCTTTGGATATGATTTGATGCCCAAGAAGCCATTCTTCACTGTATACTTCTACCATCAGATGAATCATATCAGTATTTCCCATCATATGATCACTAGCATCTGTCTAAATAAAACCAGGTGTGACATCATGATGCAATTGATTTAGCCATCCAGGAGAAACCAACCCTCAAATAAGACATCCCACACACAAATCATTAGATAAAGACCCCTCTCTGGTGCTACATGTGTAGATGACTAGATTGTTTAAAAATTTTGAATCTTGACTTGCGACATATGCCTCACCATGTCCCTGCATACAATCAACTCTTTTGGTAGTAGATAAAGAAATATCCCCTATATGAAAAGAATCATTTGAATCATCAGAAGACCCATCATCAACCCTATGCAAAACTGGAAGTGTGTTAAGCTGTAAATTTGTATTGCAAGTCATATTTTCATCTAACTTAGAACCACCCCTAATTGGAATAATTTCCTCTTTTTCCATAGGGTTTGACTCAATATTTTCATGATTCCCTTCGTTATCCTTGTCTATATTCTGCAGATCAATCACAACAACCTCTTCTCCAGGAAAAAATTCATCCTCTGATGCATTTAGACACCAATTCAGAATATAAACAATATGAGGCTCATCACATATATTCATTTGATCACTTCCATCAAGACTATTATGGCTGTTCATAGCATTATCTTCCAAATTTTGTTTAAAATTTTTGGCATCCAAACTTTCAAATTGAAAAGATTCAAGGGTAAAATCATTCTTGATCTCTTCTTGCAACTGTATCTTCGTGTCATTTTTCTCAGGGAACATGAAGGCATCATATTTAGCTTGCTTGCAATCAAGAGAGAAGACATTCAAGATTTCATCTTTATGCTGTCTATCCTCAAATTGGTCTTCATTGCTAGTAAAAGTGAATGAGTTCATTTCTATAGTAGATAAGGAGGCCAATACAATACCATTTGCATTATCACCTTACAATTTGTATCACAGGAAGATTGTTCATTTTCTACCCCATATGGGAAACTTGCAGATTTATCATTTTCTTCCTCATAATGCAAATACAAATCTTCAACTCTCGTATCCATATGAGGTTTCACTTCTACATTGCTTACTTCATCTCCAAAAAAGTGTTTCAAACTAAAAACGGTAAGATTAGAGCATACAAGAGAAGGAGATTGTGTATTATGGAAAGTTATAGGCTGAAAATTTTGTTTGTGTATGACATGCTTCCTCATATTTTCAATACTCAAATTATTCATAACCTAACTTGTTTTCCATAAACCACTTGTAATCATATCATCCTCAATTTTGATAGCCTCTTGTTGAGCAATTTTAATGTCATTTACCTTACTCCTTTTCAAAGAAAATTGAACATCTGGATGCAAAGAGGAAATAAAGGTGCAAAATTGAAGTTGCTTACTTGGTTGAATAGAAGCTGTAATATTTTTGAGAAGCTTGTTGAACCTATCCACGAAGTCTCTAATTGATTCACCTTCTTGCTTTCGGATGTTGAAAAATTGACTTATTAAAGCAATTTCATCAATAGGGCCTTTGTATCTTCCTAAGAACTTAGTCTTTAATGAATCCCAATCGGTAATACACTTATTTTCCAAATAAAAAAACTAATTTGTTGTAGGTCCAATGAGAGATTCAATAAATAATCGCAGAAAAAAAATTCTTCACTTACCCCCAAAATTCCACATACAACTGTGAATGCTAGAATGTGGTCTTCTACATCTTGAGAGCCTTCTCCATTGAAATTCAAAAAATTCTTTCTTGATCCTTTAGGTAGAGGATAATAGAGTGGAAAAGAAAGAGGCCCAAAATGATTCCCCCATGGTTGGGAAGAAATCAATGCCATAATGCAATTCTGAAAAATAAACAAGACAAAAGTTTTTGCTGGAATGCAATGCTTCTAGGTACATTTTACTTCACAGAGCCGCCAACCTCTGTCCTTGGGGAGGAACCTTTAAATTTCTGAGAAAAGAAGACATTAGTACTTCGATTCTTTTCCCCAACGGAGTCACCTAAAATCTTTTGGATAACATATTTGTCACTTCAATTTTATACTCTCTCACCCATGTCAATGATAATTTGACCAACAGTTGAGTCACTTGCAATGGTATTCACAAGTGCTCTATGATTATTTTACAAGGTGCAAATACCTTCAAATGATATGCAATTAATGAAAACATAGGGTATGCTTTTCACCAGAAAGCAGAAAAGGAAAACTACTATCTACCCATAGCCATGAAATAGACATGAAAGATTGATTTAAAATGAAATGAATGAGAAAAAATGACTCAAAGTCCACTTATCCACACCCAAAAATTATGTTTAGGAAAATAATGAACAACAGACTCTCTCTCAACAGATGAGTTAATCTGAATTCAAAGCTTCAAGAATAAACACATGCACAGTCTAATATAACAGATAAAACATTGAAAAATAATTACAAAGACTCAAAGTTCATTTGTAATCAAAGGAAACATTAACAAATGCGTAGATCATAAATATCTCCCTTATTTCTCCAATTCCAAAATGTGAGTTCATAGACTCAACACCCCTATACAACAAATTGTGACTAAGAAGAAAAACTAACTACCCCTACTTCTCCTGTTCTTGAATAACTAAAAAAATCCCTTTGTTGTAAGCCTTCTATGAGTTTATATAGGCTTTTCCCCTTTCCATCACAACTAATTCTTGAAAAATTAGTTACAAAGGAAATCTTCTTTTCATTCCCGTAACATTTTGTTGATGGCCTTTGGTATTCTCTTAATCCTTTCTAATGACTTTTCACTTTCTTGACTTTAATGTGGCCCAATTTCCACATACTTACTCAATTTATCATAAATCATATATTCACATAGATTGATGAAGGAAATTAAATTACTTGTTTAATACACTTAGGTTGCCTTCAGAGGAATTAAGGATTAGAGTAACAATAATAGTTGACACAATACAAAGATTAAGAGAATTGGCTAGGTGCAACTCTATGTTCTCTCAAGCTACCAAAATTGCTGTACAATCCCCAACTCTAATTTTGAGCTATCTATGTACTCACACTACCACAAAATACCTTAGGCATTGGATTGAAGCTTTGAATTGTTTATTCTTTTCTTGAAGTCCTTCACAAAACTTTCAAGTAAACACCGTCATCTGAGCTATGTATGACAAATATGTGAGAGGCCCTTTAGATTGTATTACAACTATTATTTTGAGATGTGAACACCAATTCAACCAACAAGCTTCCATCTTCATTACGAGAGAAGATTGATTTTTTCTCCAAACATTCACATGTACCAGAATCATTTGTAGATATAATAACATCTACACTCTGTCTCCCCTCAGGGGTAGTGACATGCCAATTTTAGTAACATCTGAAGCAGTTGAAATCATGTGAAATTTACCTAATCTGTTAGACATTTCAATAGCCTATATAGAACTCCCAATATTATTATTATGTTGATCTTTAGATGAATGTGTAATCCCAGTGATTTCATTAGAATCGGATTGAATAGAAACACAATTTTTTTTTTCCAATCTTGAACAACAATCGGATTGTCGGCTACCATCATCAAATGTGTGCTTTCAAGTAGATCCCTCTTTCCTATCAGAAGAGCAGGTGATAAAAAAATTTGAAGGATGGAACCATTTAGGTGTGTGCAATATTATCCTAAAAGTGTGATTGACTGATATTATGGACTTGTGAGGACCCCCTTTGATAAACTCCAAAGGACTGACTAGTATTGGAGGTTGGACTATTGGGTGATCAAGGAATCGGGTTAAAATTAGGTTTGGATGCCACAAGATATTATAGGCTAAAAATCCGACTAAGGCGACTTTCTGATAACACAAAGGATGGGGCTCTTTTTATGAAATAAAGAATTTGACACTAAAAACCATCAAGGATTAGCCAATTGGATGTCCCATATGCTACGAGACCTAAACTAAGTTTTGATAATGAGTTGAAACTTGACAAAACGATACCCATGAAATTTCAAAAATTAAAGGGGTAACAACTGTGAGCCACAATCTCTCTTCTATCTTTTCCTCAGTGGGTAGTGAGTCCACCTGCAATGAGCACTTCTATAAATATACTATAACTAGTTATAATATATTATGAGTTAATCCTCACCGTGGTTTTTTCCATTTTAGGTTTTCTACTCAAAAATCCTAATGTTAATGTGTTATGTGATGTTGATGTTTCATGTTTTATTTCATTTACTATAATTGGATTTTCTAAGTGGACTGGATGTTTAAATGTTTGAATGGTTTAAAAGAATATTGATTCACCCCCCCTCTTAGTATTGTGAGTGTTTAATAATTGGTATCAGAGCTTGGTTCCTTGGAAGGAGCTTAACCGCTTGGGAAGATCTTGGAGGTTGAACACATGGCTGTTAGAAGACTACCTACTCCTCCAAAAGAGATACCTACTGTTGGATTCATAGAAGAAGATTGCACACTTGGAAAATATGGAGAAATCAAATTTTCCCTTGAAGATCTTGAAAGGACTGAAGGTGAAAACAAAGATCTAAAAGAAAATGTCAAAGAAGTAAATAAATGCATTAGAAAATTGAGAGAAAAAATCACGAAGTTCAAAGAAAGGCATAAGGAAGTTAGTGAATAATTGAAGAAAGCAAATGAAACTATCACTGGTCTAAAGGTGTAAGTTGAAGAAAATAAGAGTTGAGGAGTGTCTAAATGCAATGGTGAAAAGAAAATTTGAAGAATGTACAAATCTTGAACAAGAAGTTGTAAATCTAAGATCAAATTTGGAGAAATCAAGGAGTCATGAAGACAAATTCAAGATGAGTTCTACAAAACTTGATCAAATGATTACAAATTAGAAAGGCTCTAAAGATAAAGAAGGCTTAGGATTTGAAAAGGGTGAAAGTTCAAAATAAAATTAGGCATCAAATGTTGAAGATAAGAAGAACAATGACAAGCAGATCCAAAATCAAAGGAATGAAGTTAGAAGACCACCGGTCAAACAACCAAATGCAAAAAAGTGCCCATATTTTAATGGTTCTTGTTATTCTTGAAATAAATTTGAACATAAGGCAATGGAATCTAGAAGCAGAATGAGTCATAATGTTCTAGCTTTTTCTGGTCAATGTCTTACATGTAAGAAAGTTGGTCATAGAGCTAGTGAGTGCAAAAGTAAAATGATGAATGGCTATAGCAATGGTAGAATAGTTTAATCTTTCGAAGGCTACTATTATACATGCTATGGATTTGGGCATAAATCTAATCAATGCAAATCTAGAATGAATGGAAAGAATATTGGTTAGAAGGATATCACTTGTTATAATTGCAATAGGCTTGGACACATTTCTAAGTTTTGGAGAAGTAGAAATATGAGGAAGGATGATTCGGTAAAGATGAATGAACTAGTAAAAAAGATTGATCCAATGAAAAAAAGAAGGAGATGGAAAATATTTGGAGAAAAATGTAAGTGATAGAGGTTAAGGATTAATCTGTACCAGCATTTGGTGTAGATGTTTCCTCTAGAAACTAAGTTGAGAGCTTTGGCTTAGGGGGAGCTTTAATGAACATATTATATACCCTGCCAAATAAAATGATGGTAATGACTCAACACAAAGATATGTGATGTAGATTGACATGTTTGATCTATTGGTGAAGATTGTGGAAGAAAATATGTTAATGTGAAAGTTTGTGGAGCATCAGAAGTTGACCGTGCATATGGAGAAAGATTTGATAGATTTATTGTTTGAAGTGTTTAATGTGAGACTAAGTTAGATTCAAAGGGTTATAAAGTGATTTCCTTTATGAAAATTCATTTAAAAAAATAATTTGAGAGAAGTAGAGAAAAAAGGAAGTGATCAAAGGCAATTTGTGATTTGGTGTGCATGAACCTTAATCAGAGAAAAAAAGGAAAAGGTATTTAAAAATCTTTGTTTGTTGTAGTTTCATAGAAAGTTTGTTTGAAAGCAATTTGAATTTATTTGCAATGGCTACATTGAGGGTTATTGAGGTAACTAAGAAGCCACAACTCAAATTTTAAAAATACCCTACAAAATTAGTAGAAGATGACCCATTGGGTCCATTCTCGCATGTCTTGTATGGAGCTTTTCTGACATAGGACATTAGGATCTATATTCATGGAAAATTTGAAGAATATGATCACACTAATATAAGGGATTTATGGGTAAACTAGCTTACTAGAGAAGATTATGCCCTAAAACCAGAATGTCAAAACCTAATCGCAAAGAAATTGGATGTATGGAAAGGTTTTCCAAATTTCTATTTTGATGAAAAGTGGGTTAGAATGTCATTGAGTAGAATACATGACAAGTTTGTTTGGACTGACATGCCTAGATTGGTAAAAAAAAATGTGATTAGAGAGGTTACAAGTATATGCTCCATCAGATCTGTTCCTGTGTTGAAATTTTTTAAGAGTGAAGTTGTAATGGAACTCATAGGTGCAACATATGGTAAGAAAACTCTAGCAGTAAATACCATTGGAAATCCAATTGTGAGATATGCAACAATATTAGTTGGTTATAAAATCTACTTCACAAATAGGGAAAACTTAGTATCTACCACCACAATCTATGTGGCACTCAAATGGTTGAAAAAGGTGCTAACTATGATCTTTGTGAGTTGCTAAGACAAAAATTTATGGAGAATTTGAAGCAAACCAAAGAGAAGAAATATGCATTTAAGTATGAGACTTTAACTGTGTGTTTTATTTTCTATATCTTAAAGGATGTTCTCGAAACAAACAATGACCTGGCTACAAGGAAGACCAATAACACATCAAATAAAATATTTCATGAGTGGTCTTGGTGATGTGAAAGCACAAGATGAGGCTCTTACAACCTTATTTGCAATTTTTTAGAAAAGAATGCATGCCAAAGACAAAATTCCCAGGAAATTGGTAGAGAGATATCAGAATGATATCACATTTTGGTAAGCAGTGATGAATGCATCATGGAGGTAGTTTAACCAAGGACAACATGGATCACTATGTTGGGATATGAGGTCACTGAACAAGAAATTATTGGCTTACCATATTTTGTTTAAAAGTCCAAAAGATACCACCAAAGTAAGATATGACACCTATGAAGAGAAATCCATGGAAGTGCACATGGAGAAAAAGAAACCATAGATACATAAGAAGGTTAAAAGGATGGTTTATCATCTTGCAGAAGATATGGGCTTCACAAAGGAGCAAGTGGGGCAGGCAATAGAAAAGGCTAAGGCAGAATCAAGTGCTACAAGAGGATCTAAAAGCACAAGAAGATTTGGTAGGAAAACTACCACTCCTATTTAGAAGTCCTCCGAGACTAGGTAACCTATTGGAGAGAAAAGAAAATCAACAGATAGGCCTCTGATGAAGGATAAATCCCCTCTAGTTGTGTACATGACAAGGCTAGAGAAGAAGAAGGTTACTCTGGTAGCACCACCTGCTGCCCTTGCAAAGAGAATACTAACGCAAAAGGATTTTAGAGAAAAGAATATGTGTGAATGTAGAAGAAGAAGAAGAACAAGAAGAAGGATCCCAGTTGGTCCAAAAGAGGAAGGAAGAGGCTTCATAGAGTGAAGCAAGACCAAATAAGAAAAAGGTAGATATAGTTGATACTTTTGAAGAAGAAATTGACAAAGAAAAAGCATTAGTAATGCACATGCGATAGAAGGAAGAAGCCACCAAGAACGAATCTCTGAAAAAGAAGAAGAAGTTAAAAGTAAAGTAGAAAAAGACTCCAAATGTAAGCAAAAAGTAGAAGAAAACACCTTCATAAATAACTCATAGTCCTATGAAGGTAGAGGCACTCGCAAATGGAATGATTCAATATGATATGCTTGGAGAGACTATAGCTTTGTATAATGAGGTTGATGACATAGATAAGTCCACAATAGTTGAGGCCATTGTAAAATACATCATAATGCTTGAAGTGGACATGAGGAACATACAAGAGAAGTTTCTTGCAGAGCTTTGGAATTTTTTGGTAGAGAGAAGACAAAAGACTATTGATGAAGAGGCCAAGATGAAGGCCTATGCTCTTGAAGTGATTAGTGCTCCCCTGTCTACAAAGAATAAGGCCACATTGGCTCAACTGTACATAAGAGAACTAAGAACAAAACAAATGGTAACCACATTAATGAGAAATGACAAGGATGATCATGAGAGACTCCAAAAGGAGATTGTTGATAAAGTTGCAAACAGGTAGTAAAGAGGCTAGGAATGACCCCAAAATGGAAGGATCTTGATTTGGAAGTTATTGTTGTAGAAGAAGCTAATTAGGTCATTGATGCTCAACATGAGCACATGACAAATGAAGAGTATATTTGAGATAATACACTTTTGAAAGTGGAATAGTTGACAAAAGATGATGAAGAATTAGAAAATAATGTTGAAGGAGAGACAATCACTAGAGAAGAGGTAGCAAAGGAAGATACTTCTCTTCCTTTGGTACTTGAGGAAAATGTTGAAATTGCATAAGAACTTGAGACTCCTCCAAAAAACCTAGACCAATCTTCAAAGAAAAAAATGTGAATAAAGATGCTGAAGAGGAAATTGGTGATGCAAAGAAGAAAGATGAACAAGAGAATGATGAGAAGTGAGATGAAGATAAGGAAGAGGGCACTTCTGGAAATGGAAGAATAGAAGAAGAAACACATGTAGACTTCGAAAAGGACAAGGAAAAGGAAGTGGAAAAGAGAGTTGTGGAGATTACAAAGACTTCTGGTGAATCCTTTGGCTCCTCCAGAGATTCCTTGAAGAACCTATTGAGCATGCACCTCAATTTATAGCCTATTGTTTCTTCACAATTGCTACAAATGCCAATGCAACAGGGAAATGTAGATCTGGACAAGATTTCACCACTCCACAAGCTACAATTGGGAGATGTATTCCATGCATTTTCCATCAAGGAGATCATAGTAACACATCAAAAGAGTGGAGAGCTGATGGAGGAAGTAGTGAAGGCATTGTAAGAGGTTGTACTCGGTGCAAACATTGACACATCACTCTTTGGTATGAAAAATTTAAAGCTATTAATTGAATCTTTTAAGGAATACACCTCCAGTCTTAGAGGTGAAGTGGAGAAATAAATTGAAAAGAAAATGGGTGATAAAAGATGTTAGAAATTATTGAGAAGTGTTCTCTTGCACATAAAATGTTTCAAGAGAACTTGAGGGATGCACAAGGGTGTGTAGATGAGGAAAATTCTCTTTATCAATATGGTATGAAGTGGCCTGGAGCCACACATAGCATTAGGAAGGAGATGGCTCCATTGAGTCCTATATCAACATTGCCTCCAATGCCTATGATTCGACACTTGACTTGGCTGGAGACACAAGGAATGTTATAGAAGATTTACATAAGAAATTCTTTCAACTACATGCTCAAAAGGAGCATACCATTTTGTAGTTTGGAGAGATAAGGGACTTGGTGAATCCCAAATTCATACTTGTTTCAAGAGCCCTTTTGAGTGCTACCAAAGCTACATAGATGAATCCTATACCTAGCACTCTAGAAGAAGGAGAAGAATTACTGACGGAGTTTGAGACATAATGAAAATTGCTTGGGGTAGCCAAGAAGGAATGGGAAGAAGGTAAATAGGAATGGCATGCCCATGTACAAAAGTTACAAGAGTTAACCTCTTCCAGTTGACGACTTTTATTACTCTTTATTCTTTTCAATTTTTAGTTTAAGATTCTTTGTATACATGTGGAGTATATAGAGTAGTTTCCACTATATAATTAAAGATATCAAGTTTCCACAATCCATTACTGTATATCAATTTTATTTCTGGCTTTGATTGTGTTGGAGATTTTACCATCAACGTTTCGGATCACACTCCGTGATCCATCATCAGGATGAAAGAAAGCATAAGAGAGTGAAATGAATTGTTGCAGACCAACACTAGTTAAAAAGGAGAAGAGAGAGTAAGAGTTGCACAAGGTTCAAGGAAAATAGAATTAAAGGAAAAAATAAAGAAAAGAGAGAAAATAGATAGAAAGGATAGGACATAATAAGAAAATCAAAGGGGAGGAAGAGACAAATAAAATCAAGAAGACCAAAGAAGCTAGTAATACCACAGGAAATAAAGGAGGACAACCAAAGAAGACCAAAGAAGCCAAGATGACTAATCACCTAAAACAATGCACAATAAAGATTAAAAAAGGAAAGAAGGAGAATTGATATAAAATACAATGAAATTAATATTCAAGAAAAGAAAGGTCACACAAGAAACATAAGAGAATTACTTCAAGAAAAATAAGATCAACATGAACAAGGGAAAACAAGAACTAAAATCAAGCTCAAAAAACCAACAATACAAAAAAGAAGGAACAAAAACAAGAAGTAAATTAAAGAAATTCAAGGACAAGTCCCAAGAATTAGAAAGAAAAACACAAAAGAAAAGAGAAGGGGACCAAACCTATTAAGAACTAAATAAATAAGCGAGTACTAAATCTAAAAAAGAAAAGGAACTAAATTAATTAAAAACTATAAAAGGAATAAATTACCAAAAAATAATAAAAAGGAAGAATAATAAATTTAAAAGCTACTAATTAAAAATAAAGAGGACAAGAGAATTATTTTTAATAAATTTAGTTCAAATTAAAGAGAATAAAAACTATAAATTACCAAAAATAAATTATAAAAGGAATAAATTAGCCAAAAAATAAAAGGAATAAATACCAAAAAAAAAATTAAAACTATAAAAAGAAATAAATTACCAAAAATTAATAAAAAGAGAATCAAAAGAAATACAAAGAGAATTAATAAATTAAAAGCTACTAATTAAAAATAAAGAGCCAACTAATTCATAAAAAGGAATAAATACCAAAAAAAAAATTATTTATTTTTTTAAAAACTATAAAAAGAAATAAATTACCAAAAATTAATAAAAAGAGAATCACAAGAAATAAAAAGAGAATTAATAAATTAAAAGCTACTAATTAAAAATAAAGAGCCAACTAATTCCAAAATAAAGGTAAATAAATGAAAGTTGGTCAATGACAAAAGACACTAAATAAATTAAAAGTAAAGAGAGGTTTAAATTACCTAAAGCCATAAAAGGAAAGAAAAATCAAAGAAGCGAATAAAATAGATAATAAAATACAAGGAAAGAGAATCCTTGTGTCTGACCGTCTCCCGCAGAGAATCCTTTTATCTCACCGTCTCTCGTAGATTTCCCCCTCTGTATCTCTCTCCCCTCTTGCCACGTGTCTCTCTTGAAAGGGGCGAATCCCTCGGCCAATCTTTCTTCCTTCCTTTCTCGTGGCTCTTCCTCACCCACGGGCATCCCCCTGTCCTCCCTATCTCCTCGGGTTCTCCCCCCTGCGTGTGATCCTAGGCATAGGCGTAAGCTTATTGCTTCCCCTTCACCCCTTCGATCCCTCAATCTCCACCACTCAGAGATTCAGGATTGGGAGACCAGGTTGGTTGTCAACCTGTCCAATGTGCGATTGGATCGCCATTGCTTTAATTTTTTAAAAAGGGGTCTTGGCTTTTCCATTGCTCCTCGTTCCATCCCACACTTGGATTTTCTCTTGGGCATCGAAAGCATGGTCCATTCTCTTCCTTTAGACATTGCCGAAGAAGTCAGACAAGACTGCGCTGTTGCCCTTCATCAAGCCAAACCCCCCAAGTGTAACATTCCTAAAGTGGAGCTCACAACTTTCAATAATTTGTTACACAATAATGACATTGTTATCTGTAAGGACGATAAAGGCAACGCGACAGTCATCATGGACAAACAAGACTCTATCTCAAAATTGCTTGATCTTCTTTCTGATTCTCATAGCTATAAAATTTTGACTCGTAACCCCTGCTCAAAAATTAAAAAAAAAGTCCGAACCGTCATTTCTTGCTCATCTTTTGATGATGCCACCAAGAAGCGCCTAATCCCCTCCAAAGAAGTGACTCCTCACATTTATGGAGTCCCTAAAATTCACAAAAGTGGCATTCCTTTGAGACCCATAGTGGATACCATAGGCTCCCCCACTTACAATTTGGCCTCTTTCCTTGCCAAATTAATCTCCATTCATGTGGGAAGATCTCAATCCTACATTAAAGATTCCTCTCATTTTGTTCAATTTATCAATGATGTCAAGTTAGATAGCAATGACCTCCTGGTGAGCTTTGACGTTGTCTCTCTCTTCACCAAGGTGCCCATCAATGATTCAATTGAGATTGTCAGACACAAATCAAATGATGAGATTGCCACCCTTGTGGAATTTTGCTTAAGATCCACTTTTTTCTCATTCCAAGGCTCCTTTTATGAGCAAGTGGATGGTGTTGCTATGGGCTCTCCCCTCTACCCTATCATAGCCAACCTTTACATGGAGCATTTTGAAGAAGTGGCCCTTTTTTCTTTCCCTCTCAAACCAAAATGGTGGAAACGTTATGTGGATGACACTAATGTATGTTGGCCACATGGTTTGGAAAAGTTAGAAGAATTCCATACTCACCTCAATAGCCTAGTCCATTGTATCTCCTTTACCAAGGAGATTGAGGTTGAGGGCCAACTCCCTTTCCTCGATATCTTGCTCATCAAAAAATCAGATGGCTCCATTGGTTGTCATGTCTTTCGTAAAGCCACCCACACCGATCTCTACCTCCAGTCTTCTTCTCACCACCACCCTAGCCAAAAATTTTGTGTCCTCAAAACCTTAGCCATGAGAGCTTATCGGATTTGTGATGAAGAAAACTTGAACCAGGAGTTAGCTCATCTTCATAAAATCTTTAGCTTGAATGGGTTTACAAGCAAGCAAATCTCCAAAGATCTCAACCAAACCAAGGCTAATTTCTTTTCTAACTCCAAATCCTCCAAACTTGATGTTCCCCCTTGTGCTTCCCTTCCCTACATCGAAGGCATCTCCCACAAAATTTACAAGATTCTTCACAAAAAAGGTCTTCGCTGTGCCTTCAGACCTTTCTCGACTGTGAAAAATTGTGTCCCTTCTCTCAAGGACTCTAAGGACATCCTTCATTGTTCTGGAGTTTACAAGGTGACTTGCTCATGTGGCACACCTTATATAGGTGAAACGGGTCGTTCCTTTAGCACAAGAATCAAAGAACACAACACCAACATCAAACATGAGCGTGTCCTCAAATCAGCCCTGGCCGACCACTCTTCATCAACCAAACACCATATTTGCTTGGAAAAGTTTCAAATCTTGTATAAAGAAGACAATTTTTTCAAGAGGAAACTTAAAGAAGCCATAGAAATTAGCAATCATCCCGTTAACCTCAACCGTGATGATGGTTGGAACCTTAGTCGTTCTTGGAATCCTTTGCTATCCATGCTTAGAATTAGGCCTCATCCCTCTTAAGTCGTTCTTGGAATCCTTTGCTTTCCTTCATTGTTCTTTTGGTCCTTTAACTCCCTCTTTTGGTATTACACCTCATTTGTCTTAATGTTTTCTCTCTTTCCAATTTCCTTTCCCCTAGGTCTTTTGTTTTTCACTTTTCATTTTATTTTTATTTTTATTGTTATTAATTTTTCCTTTCTAGGTCCTCCTTGAATTTAATTTTCTTATTCTCTTTCCTTGTATTTTATTATCTATTTTATTCGCTTCTTTGATTTTTCTTTCCTTTTATGGCTTTAGGTAATTTAAACCTCTCTTTACTTTTAATTTATTTAGTGTCTTGTCATTGACCAACTTTCATTTTATTTACCTTTATTTTGGAATTAGTTGGCTCTTTATTTTTAATTAGTAGCTTTTAATTTATTAATTCTCTTTGTATTTCTTGTGATTCTCTTTTTATTAATTTTTGGTAATTTATTTCTTTTTATAGTTTTTAAAAAAATAATTGCTTTTTTTGAGGGTATTTATTCCTTTTATGGATGGTTGTCTTCCACGTTTTTAGTCAGTAACTTGTTTTTAATTAATTCTTTATTGCATTTCTTTTGATTCTATCTTTTTATTAATTTTTACTGTTGCATTTTATTTCTTTTTATGGTTTAATTTTTTGGTATTTATTCCTTTTTATTTTTGTAGTTACCGTTTCTGCTTTATAATTTATTTTTGGTAATTTATAGTTTTTATTCTCTTTAATTTGAACTAAATTTATTAAAAATAATTCTCTTGTCCTCTTTATTTTTAATTAGTAGCTTTTAAATTTATTATTCTTCCTTTTTATTATTTTTTGGTAATTTATTCCTTTTATAGTTTTTAATTAATTTAGTTCCTTTTCTTTTTTAGATTTAGTACTCGCTTATTTATTTAGTTCTTAATAGGTTTGGTCCCCTTCTCTTTTCTTTTGTGTTTTTCTTTCTAATTCTTGGGACTTGTCCTTGAATTTCTTTAATTTACTTCTTGTTTTTGTTCCTTCTTTTTTGTATTGTTGGTTTTTTGAGCTTGATTTTAGTTCTTGTTTTCCCTTGTTCATGTTGATCTTATTTTTCTTGAAGTAATTCTCTTATGTTTCTTGTGTGACCTTTCTTTTCTTGAATATTAATTTCATTGTATTTTATATCAATTCTCCTTCTTTCCTTTTTTAATCTTTATTGTGCATTGTTTTAGGTGATTAGTCATCTTGGCTTCTTTGGTCTTCTTTGGTTGTCCTCCTTTATTTCCTGTGGTATTACTAGCTTCTTTGGTCTTCTTGATTTTATTTGTCTCTTCCTCCCCTTTGATTTTCTTATTATGTCCTATCCTTTCTATCTATTTTCTCTCTTTTCTTTATTTTTTCCTTTAATTCTATTTTCCTTGAACCTTGTGCAACTCTTACTCTCTCTTCTTTTTAACTAGTGTTGGTCTGCAACAATTCATTTCACTCTCTTATGCTCTCTTTCATCCCGATGATGGATCACAGAGTGTGATTCAAAATGTTGATGGTAAAATCTCCAACACAATCAAAGCCAGAAATAAAATTGATATACACTATATAATTTTTTGTTTTTCTCTAGTATATGAATTAGGGAAGTCAATTCTATATTTCATTTTGTGTATATGCACATATTTCTTAGGGGGAGATCCAGTATAGGTCAGAACAATTATTGTATGCACCCTTTTCCCTTGAATTCAAAGGGGGAGAATATTTTCAGAGATATTTTGGCATGTTTCCATCAATGAAAAAGGGGGGAGATTGTTAAAATAATTCCATTGATGCTATTGTTGGAAACATGAGCATTAGTGATAAGAACAAGGTATATTGCTGTGTGTTGCAATGTTGTCATTGATGCCAACATTATATGTTGATGTGGAGATCATGGTGCAGATCATTGCTGATCATTTTGGTTGGTTCTAATAGGTTTTAGAGTGTGTGTGGAGGACATTTTTGCAAGATGGTTTGATCAAGTAAATTTGGTTGTGATGGAAAATTGACTAAGTGTCGATTCTATTAATTTTGTGTAACAAACCTCTAGTTTTTGGGTCTGCACCAATTTGGAAATGAAGATTTCACCATACACTTCTAACATTATTTTGTTGGTTGTTAGAAGTATCTGATTCCAGAATCCCATCATGTTTTGGCTCTTGGTTTGAGAGATATAAGTAACAAAAGTTTGGCTTGACAAGTTATAGTTATTTCTTGTACAATGTATATGATTGGGAGAGTCTGCACTTCACATATATTTTTTATTTATTTTGCGATCTTAAGGAGATATTGATTGATGTCAATAGAGTATGAATTCCAATTGGCATGATGTTTTGAGGTACATGTGTCTGAATATGGATACATAGTTGAATAATTTTTGTATTAGGTCTTCTATGGTGCTGACCTAATAAGTGTGAAGGTATGCAAAGGTTAAATATGTATTGTGGTGTTATATGGGAGCTATTATAGGTCTGTGCCGACTTATTTCAAAGTATTTTGAAATTTTATCTTGGCACAAGGTGTGTGTGAAAGGATTTGAGCTGACAAGTTGCACTTTCTATATTTTGTATGATACATCTAATTAGGCCAACCTAATTGATGTTATGCTTGAAGTGGATATATGCTTGATCATTTTTGGTATTTTGATGAATGTACAGAATGAGAGACATGTATGCAATGCAAATTTAAGTTGTGAATGTTGATTTGAATATTAGAGTGATGCAAATTCAGAAGAAATTAGAGTGTTAAATCAAAATCAAATGAAGTGTGTAAAGTTAGTTTATTGAGCTTCATTGGAACTGTAGTTCATGCACATGATAGACACTATTGTAATAGTTCAAACTAGGCTATGAGCCACAATCTCTCTTCTATCTTTTTCTCAGCATGTAGTGAGTCCATTTGGCAGTGAGTCGACATGTAGTGAGCACTTCTATAAATATACTATAATTGGTTATAATATATTATGAGCTAATCCTCACCATGGTTTTTCCCATTTTGGGGTTTTTATGTAAAAATCTTGGTGTTCATGTTTTATGTGTTTTTTTGATGTTTCATGCTTTATTTCAATTAGATCTACTAAGTGGATTGGATGTTTGAATGGTTTAAAAGAATACTGATTCACCTCCTCTTAGTATTTTGGGTGTTCAAAAACACTTGCCTCTTCAAAGAGTTAATACACTAAAACCTTGCAAAGCTACGAAAAGGTAGTGGAAACCTCATTGGGAGCCAAAAATGTTTTGAAAACCTTATTAGAAGCCAACACAAGTTTCAAAACTTGGCAAAAAAATTGACAACTTCATACAAGCAATTTTGGGATTTTACAACTTGGGCGATTGACTAAAGCATGCAAGGGGAAAGACAATATAGCAACTAGAGGCATATTAAAACATTATTATCCCATTTAAGTCTTCTTCTCATATTGATTATAATTGATGGGAAATGTAGGGGACATGAAATGACAACATTTTGGTGACCTTTAGGGGGATGTTTTCTTACCAAAAACGGATCCAATCGCTTTATCAATCCATTGGGTACATAATCATAGAGGCCTCACAAATAAAAAAACATGATTGGTCTCACAAAAAACTACAAAATGTTTGAGAATAGAATGAAATGGAAATGACATGTGTTGAATACACTTGGAGAAAAACAAACAACTAAATCATACATTTTCCTAACAAAAATGCATAGTGTGCAAAAGCACATGGAAAAACCAACTAATATAATATGTACAAGACTTACTATCAACTGAGGATACTAGTATGGACCAATCATGCTTGATCCATGATGAATCAAAGCATAACATAGCCACTAATACTCAATCTGAAACAAGATCATTCAAATGGAATTTAAACTAAGCACTTACTAAAACTAAAAACTACAAACTACAAAAGTAGTTAAATGCCTACTCTAACCCATTTAAAACTTATCCTATTTTGGAATTGGTGTTGTGTTGATGTGGAACAATGACCCTTTCCCAATCTCGTGATTAGTGAGCTTATTTCAATCAATTCTATTGAAGGGAATTGATGAAATTATTGTGATGTATGGATGAAAACATGATTTATGCTAAATTGAACATGATGCAAGCTAAATTAAAATGATTTTATGCTAAAAATGATCTAAATATGCAATTTCTAAGCTAATCTAAGCTAATTCTAAGCTAAAAGATTCAAACCCTAATTTATAAACAAGCTAAGATAGATTAATGAAATCTATTTTAATGGAAACTTAAAGCTATTATGCAACTAAAAATGAACTAAAATTATGCTAAATGTGAGTAAAGTATGAGCGTGAGTATGAGTGATTTCAACAACATAAGTTTTCAATTGAAAGATGGATCCATTTGTCTCCAAATAGTGACCTATTTATAGAAAAGCAAATGAGAAATGGAGGGTTGAGATCAAAAAAGTTAATCAATGGTCAAGGATGGAGGAAATGGGAGGCATGGATCATGGATTCTCATCAACGGGTGAGAATGCAAGATGGGATTTAATCAAGGTCTCACATTCCTTCCAAACAAGCATAATTTTGACCTATTCAAGAGGTCAAAAATTAACTTTCTCAAGAAGCCAAGTGAGATGATTGGAGGAGAGAAAATATTCTTTGGAATATTATCATGGGTGAGGATAAAAGATATTTTAAAAATTAAAACAAAGTCTTGATTGTGCAAAAAGGGATAAGGAATATTCGATGGGAATATTCCCCTTTTGGAGGAAAATTAGATTAATTATTAATTAAAAATCATGCAATTAGGGGATTTGAAGAATAAAGTGATATTCATTAAATTAAATGATTTAATGAATGGGGAAAGGTGAAATGATATTTAATTAAATAACTTAGGGTTATTTAATTAATTAAAAAGACTTAGGGAATTAAATTAAATACTTTGATTTATTTAATTTAATGATATGAAATGTTAGTGTGAAAAGGGGGGAATTAACCCGATTAAATGCATTAGGTTAATAGACAAAAATGATGCAATTAAATAATTAGCTAGGATAATTCAATAAATTAAATGAAAAGAGGATGGGTTTCAAAGAGGAAATGATGTTAGTATACCTGATTCGAGTGTATGATATCATTTAGGACATCTTTCAATGTCTACATTTTACACCTCTTATAAGCGAGGTACCTATTGCTTTGGTTAAAAGACTGATGCTCTTTGGATTAAAATTGTTGCTTAAATAAAAAAAATAAAAAATTTCTAATTTTTTAGATGCCCCAGTAAAAGGATAAAGCTGATTCCTTGCCCCCTCGAGAAATTGAGTGAAAATTTTAGATTTTTGGTTGATTTCTCGACAAAGGTTAAAAGTTGCTCCAAGGGTCCAGAAAGGTTATGGGATACAAGAATTATGCCAAAAACACAAAAAATGATTCAAATAATGCTTCGATTGAAAAAATTGGTAAAATGATGATAACCCAGCTTGAAGGTTAACCGGCAAAAACCCAATTTCGGATGCATAAATAAGCCAAGGGTCATTCAACTACTTGTGCATTCACACCTTTTAGAGATTCTTGGCTGTTTCGTTTCTTGACCCTTTGATGAAATGGTACGCATGAGAGCTCCCCGGCGACACATTTCTTTGACCAAGTTCGAGAGTACTAGCTAATTCGTGCCAGGGAATTGATACAATTGAAAACCCACTCTGAAAACTGAATTTTGATGCAATTTTGGCCGTAATTCTCGTGAATTTAAATTTGTAAGTGCTTACCAAGTAGACAATTCATTTGGCAAATCAGCAACGCTTAAAACGGATTTTAGTATCACACTTCACAATTTAGAATTAGGGTTTCCAATTTTAAATTGCGACACATATGTTTATGTTGACACACTTCCCGATTTGAAAATTAGGGTTAGGGTTTCCAAAGTTTAAATCGCGATGCATATGTTTATGGCGACGCGATTTTCAATTTAAAATGCCTTTGGGCATCGCAATTTGGAATTTGAAATATAGCAAATACCTTATTGCAATAGTGCAATACTATTGTGATTTTTGAGCTGAAAATTCCAAACCGGCCTGATTCTTTTTTTCCAAATTTTGATGTTGTGCACCTCGTGGGTATAGGAGGTCATTCCATCACTGATGTCTCATGAGCATCAATCCATAGTTTTGGAGAGATGAGGTGATTTTTCTGAGTTTTTCCAAGAGCATCTGGGAGAGATTGGCTTATGGTATGTTCCATATGCACCCATCATTTGGACACATCTAGCCATAATGACTGTGATGTGTGAGCAATGGCACAGTGAGACTTCATCATTCCACCTTTTGATAGGCAAGGCAACAGTGACCTTAGAGGATGTATGACATATTCTGCGTTTGCTGATACATGGTGAGCGAGTGATTTATGATGTTGATGTTGGATACGATGCCTATCATGAGGTGATGAAGATGGAGGCCATCGTTCTAGTTACTTGTCAGATTGACCTCAAGGCATGCAAAGGTTGTGTGCCCACATTTCGATTGATTATCGCCGCGATCATTTCATGTTTGGTCTCTCCAGATTGACGGAGTAGAGGGTTCAGTCTAGGATGGTGCTTAATATGGCATAGGATGATCCACATCAGGACTCTATTTGCATGGGGGTGAGTGATGTTGGCTTTGTTATATCATGATATGCATGACTTATGATAGAGTGATTGGCATAGGGCTGACCTTGATTCACATTTGGGCTTGGGAGAATATTACTGTGCTCTGACCAATTGTACATATGGCCAATGTTGAGCTAGATGATCTTGTGGTTTGGAGGTATAGGGGTGCCATTACTCTACGACACATAGGGCAGCTTGGGTTGTCATACTGGTGATAGGTACTAGATGATTTGACAATTTTTAGATGGCGACCCTAGCTACAGATGCTGGTGTGGTATGATGATGCTTAGTAGTTTTTCTTTATGAGAGACTCGATATATGCAAGGTTAGGAGCACACCATCATAGAGAGATATCTACCAGATAGGGTGGCTCAACAGTTCAAGGAGTAGCATGATAGGTCAGATGATGCCTATAGGGCCATATTTGTGAGATCAGCTTGAGAGGTTCCCACATGGGGACCCGCTATCCCAGGTCTAGAGGTGGTCAATGGTTTTAGATAGTTGGTAGCTCAGCCATGGGCATATGACTAGGGTTAGGCGGTCATACAAATGATGCCAACTTATGATGCATGGTTTACACCCCCGCATAGGTTGACAGATCCAACAGGTATTCCTCCACAAGGGAGACCTAGAGGGAGGGGAGCAGGAAGGGGAAGAGGACAAGGTTAGGGTGGCCAAGACAACCAAGATAGGTAGGTTATGAGGGCTCCACGAGTGGGACATCAGGTTCCACAATAGCCTTTGGTTTAGTAGTAGCCAATGTAGTAGTAGGTAGAAAAACATCAGCCAGTTCAACCACCACCACTAGATCCCAGAGATATATAGGTTCAACAACTATATTAGTAGGTGTAGGTTCTCATGGGTGAGCGAGATCATGACCATCAAAAAATTTTGGTGATTATTGTTGAGCGGGACTAGACCAAAAAGCAGGTGGTGGCCATCATAGTAGAGAGAGATCACATGAGACAACATGTACAGGCTATGACTGCTGAGAGAGATCAGAAGATCGATCATTTCCAATAGTTAGAGGCAATGACAATGATCACATAGGGCATGACTGTATTAGCCAGGTTGTACAGAGAGGCTATGACTGAGGCAGCCTATTAAATGATGCACTATCATAGAGATGTTCCATAGGAACTCAGACAACCTAATTTCTCACAGTAGAGTGTTGCACGGTCTAGGGTTGAGGATTAGCCAAAGAGGCAGGTTGGAGAGGGGAGCAACCATCAAGGCTAGCTCGAGTGTAATACACTTTTTTGATTTTTTTGCCCCATTTTTTGACATAGATATGCATTCATGGGCTCCTTTTTGATAGCCTCATGGATATTGTATTTATGATCAATATACATACACTGATCCAGATATTGTACCATGACATTCATTTTTTGATGTAAAATATGATACAGATACAGATTCGATATTATGTGTTCATCTTCTTTCATGCTTATGTTTGTATGGATGCATATGATGTGGGGATGTGACATGCTTATATGTGATCATGTATGGATGCACTTTATTTATGCTTATGCAATATGTGATGATATATGATGTAATAATGTTATGGATGGATGCAATGTTATCTTCTTTTTTAGTATCTTTTTCATGATATGTTATGGGATGGATGATATGATATGCAAATGTTATGGATGCATTTATTTTTGTGTATTTTCTATGTAGTTTTAGGTGATGATGTATGCATATGGATGTATGGATACAAATGTTTATGCTTATGATATTATAATGCAATGCATGTTTATGATATGTGATGCAACGATTTAAGATGCTTAGAATAAAAGATCTATATTATTCATCATAACTTAAATGCTGATGCAGGATGTATGATGTGATATGCTATGATTATGTTGATGATTTTTGGATGCATGATGGATGCATCGATGATATTTTTGTTGATTGTCATGATACCAGGTTAGCACAAAGAGAAGATAGAAGAATAAAGAATGATCGACCATTGATTT
>VDFB02167052.1:47405-60046 GCA_007258455.2 Sequoia sempervirens
TGTAAGGGCAATCTTGCATCACCCAAAAAATAGTGAAATTTCAAGTTTATCATTTTTTAGATGTTTTTACATTTTTGGATACCCTTTTCATCGCATAATGAAATTCCCAATTCACGGTTTTTATTTTCTATTCCTGGGTGAAAGATATTGCAGTTTTAGTTTCCAAATTTGCACTTGAAAATCTTCGAGTTGGTTTAAGGCACTTAGAGCTTCCAAAATGGCCCCAAAAACTTGCCAAAATTGGCGTAGCGAATTTCAAGTGCGTTTTTTACTTCGAGACCTTTCCAACGGTTCAAACGGTTCGCGAATCGGAGCCCCGAATCAAAAGTTATGGCCCCAGGAAGTTGGCGCACTTTCTAGAAGATACAATTACAAATATTCTTTTGAAATTTGAACTTCAAGTTGTAATTTTCGGCGCCAAATCGCCTAAACTCAAATTCTAATGTTGTTTTAGCTCCAAACTAAAGAGGAGCTCTATTTATGGGCGGGTTTCTAATATTTTTGTGTAACTTTTTGGGGACAAGCTCGCATGTTGCGAAAGGGTTATTCTGTAGCTTTCTGTAGCTTGCATGTGTTGTAGAACTTGGGGATTTGAGATCCTCTACATGTAAGAAGCTCCATTCTCTGAATAATAAAATTATTCTCTTGTTTGTGGGTTATTTTCTGTGTCTCGGGTTGCACCCTCATCATTCCATCATTATGAGTGTCACTACAGAACCTTATCACCAATGAAGAATACAGAGTATCTCAACTAAATGAGTTAGAATAATTGGACAAGTGTTGCCTCAACACCCTTAATCACCTACAAGTATATCAAAACCAACTAAAACATAGCTATAACAAGAAGATCAAATGTCGGTCTTTCCAAGTAGGGGATCTTGTCCTAAAGCAAAATTAGAACCTTCCAAATCAGGAAAGCAAAGGAAAGTTTGAGCCTAATTGGTTGGGTCCCTTTGTCATCATAGCTAACAGTGGATCAGGAGCATACCAATTGTCAACACCTTAAGGAGAACCCTTACAAGAGCCAACTAACAAATTACATCTCAAAAAGTTTTATGCCTAGTTTTGAATGGTATAAATCTAAAAATACAAAAAAATCAAAAAATGATCAGAATCCAAAAAAAATGAGAAACAGGATTGAAAAAGAAAAGAAAAACAATCATCCTCTAGTGAAAACTACTTCAGTGGCACTTTGGGAAAGTACCTTGGTGAAAACCTGGCAAACAGGTGCCTCGCATAAATAAAGCACCTCCATCTATTCTTTGGATCTTTTGCTCTATCATTCTTTGCACCACCATCCATCCAGCACATCATTCATCCTATTTATTCCATTGCTCACATCTCTATCATAGCCTGATAGTGAAGTATTGTATCCCCTTTAGTACTACATGGCATATTCCAAAGGTCAGTTTGTCTTGCCTATATTGAGGTAGTCTATTGTGTCACACTAGGGGAAATTTGTTATGAATCATATCAGGTTCTTGTATCTTGAGGTTATTGAATATCTCATCAAAAATCCAAAAATATTCATAAAACATTCATCAAAAAATCAAAAAACATCCAAATCATGTACAACTAAAATCCAAAACATTCAAAAAATTGTAAAGTCAAAATCCAAAACATCCAAAACACATCAAAAACCCTAAAAAGATCAAACATCAAAAATCCGAAAATAGAACCATGTCGAACTACATTGTCTTTGAGCTTGAATGTAGGCAAGGCCATCATTGATGTGCCCTCGAGACACCCTAGGTCATTATTTTAGGATTCCACCATAATAAACTGACATCCCATCAACTATTCATATCTCATTGTTAATAAGTCAAATCAGTCGAACTATGTGGTCTCTACGTGTATAATGTAGGCAAGGCTAATCTTTGATCAGCCCCCGAGACCCCTAGGATAGGTCTTTTAGGTTAGGTTATCGGTCAAACTCTCAAAAATCCTGAAACATCCAAATATCAAAAAATCCCTAAACATTCAAAATCTTAGAAAATCTCAAAACATCCAAATATCTTCAAAATCCAAAAACATCCAAATATTAGAAAATCCCTAAACATTTAGATAACAGAAAACACAAACATTCAAAAACTTAGAAAACACAAAAAAAATTGAAAACTTGAAAAAACCCAAAACATTTAGAAAGCATCCAAAAGACCTAAATAGCCTCAAATATCTTAGAGAAAACCCTAAACAACCTCAGATAACTGAAAAGCCCAAAACATTCATATAAACTTTCAAAAAAAACCAAAAATAGCCTCAAAACATTTTTAAAATACCAAAAATATTGAGATATCCAAAAAATCCAAAACCACCCATCCCATTCTACTTTCACCCATAATAAACCACCATTCATAATAAATTGATCATCACCTTCAACCTTTGGAAAAAAAAAATAGAAAACAAGTGTAGCAAGTCGTAGAGTGAGAACCTAAAAGTCAAAATCTAAAGTCTAAATCATATGTAAGTGTGTTAGTGGAGTTTATATCAACAACTTATCATAAAGCTCATCATCATTCAACATCAAAACAACCCTTGATCAACATGTCCTAGGATGTATCCTTCCTGTGATGGACATCAGTATTAGGCATCACCTTAGCTAAATTAAACTAGCAAGAGATATATATAACATTGATTGTTTGTCTTTGATATTTTTTTGTGATTTATCTTTATGACCCATTTTGAGGACCTCTCAAAGATGTATATCAAAATTATTTAGAGAGAAAGGAATGGGGCATCAATCATTATCTTTCATTTTTTATTCTTGTGGGTAATCTTGTAAAATAATCTTGGTGCATACTTGCTTAGTTGTGTGTAGGGAAGTCGTTTGGAATATGTTGTTGACTATTGTGTATGCTTTGGTCCAATATATTCTAAGCTTCTAACTTACATTCCAATGAGGATTTTTTTTGCAAGATGTGAATAAGAGATATCCTATATGTTTGTAGATTCAAAGTCCATTACACTAGATACAATGCCCCCTGGTTATTAATACCTTGATGCATTGTGTCTATGTGTTATATCAAACAATAAGGAACGACGGGAAATCCCAATCCCCATATTTGAGCAAATCATCATCCTACATTCATCATCATGAATTTTCTCATCACCATCTCTAATAAAGTCTCGGTGGATCATAGACTAGTTGGATCTTTTGAGGCAATCATCAAAATCAATGGTCGATCATTCTTTATTCTTCTATCTTCTCTTTGTGCTAACCTGGTATCATGACAATCAACAAAAATATCATCGATGCATCCATCATGCATCCAAAAATCATCAACATAATCATAGCATATCACATCATACATCCTGCATCAGCATTTAAGTTATGATGAATAATATAGATCTTTTATTCTAAGCATCTTAAATCGTTGCATCACATATCATAAACATGCATTGCATTATAATATCATAAGCATAAACATTTGTATCCATACATCCATATGCATACATCATCACCTAAAACTACATAGAAAATACACAAAAATAAATGCATCCATAACATTTGCATATCATATCATCCATCCCATAACATATCATGAAAAAGATACTAAAAAAGAAGATAACATTGCATCCATCCATAACATTATTACATCATATATCATCACATATTGCATAAGCATAAATAAAGTGCATCCATACATGATCACATATAAGCATGTCACATCCCCACATCATATGCATCCATACAAACATAAGCATGAAAGAAGATGAACACATAATATCGAATCTGTATCTGTATCATATTTTACATCAAAAAATGAATGTCATGGTACAATATCTGGATCAGTGTATGTATATTGATCATAAATACAATATCCATGAGGCTATCAAAAAGGAGCCCATGAATGCATATCTATGTCAAAAAATGGGGCAAAAAAATCAAAAAAGTGTATTACACTCGAGCTAGCCTTGATGGTTGCTCCCCTCTCCAACCTGCCTCTTTGGCTAATCCTCAACCCTAGACCGTGCAACACTCTACTGTGAGAAATTAGGTTGTCTGAGTTCCTATGGAACATCTCTATGATAGTGCATCATTTAATAGGCTGCCTCAGTCATAGCCTCTCTGTACAACCTGGCTAATACAGTCATGCCCTATGTGATCATTGTCATTGCCTCTAACTATTGGAAATGATCGATCTTCTGATCTCTCTCAGCAGTCATAGCCTGTACATGTTGTCTCATGTGATCTCTCTCTACTATGATGGCCACCACCTGCTTTTTGGTCTAGTCCCGCTCAACAATAATCACCAAAATTTTTTGATGGTCATGATCTCGCTCACCCATGAGAACCTACACCTACTAATATAGTTGTTGAACCTATATATCTCTGGGATCTAGTGGTGGTGGTTGAACTGGCTGATGTTTTTCTACCTACTACTACATTGGCTACTACTAAACCAAAGGCTATTGTGGAACCTGATGTCCCACTCGTGGAGCCCTCATAACCTACCTATCTTGGTTGTCTTGGCCACCCTAACCTTGTCCTCTTCCCCTTCCTGCTCCCCTCCCTCTAGGTCTCCCTTGTGGAGGAATACCTGTTGGATCTGTCAACCTATGCGGGGGTGTAAACCATGCATCATAAGTTGGCATCATTTGTATGACCGCCTAACCCTAGTCATATGCCCATGGCTGAGCTACCAACTATCTAAAACCATTGACCACCTCTAGACCTGGGATAGCGGGTCCCCATGTGGGAACCTCTCAAGCTGATCTCACAAATATGGCCCTATAGGCATCATCTGACCTATCATGCTACTCCTTGAACTGTTGAGCCACCCTATCTGGTAGATATCTCTCTATGATGGTGTGCTCCTAACCTTGCATATATCGAGTCTCTCATAAAGAAAAACTACTAAGCATCATCATACCACACCAGCATCTGTAGCTAGGGTCGCCATCTAAAAATTGTCAAATCATCTAGTACCTATCACCAGTATGACAACCCAAGCTGCCCTATGTGTCGTAGAGTAATGGCACCCCTATACCTCCAAACCACAAGATCATCTAGCTCAACATTGGCCATATGTACAATTGGTCAGAGCACAGTAATATTCTCCCAAGCCCAAATGTGAATCAAGGTCAGCCCTATGCCAATCACTCTATCATAAGTCATGCATATCATGATATAACAAAGCCAACATCACTCACCCCCATGCAAATAGAGTCCTGATGTGGATCATCCTATGCCATATTAAGCACCATCCTAGACTGAACCCTCTACTCCGTCAATCTGGAGAGACCAAACATGAAATGATCGCGGCGATAATCAATCGAAATGTGGGCACACAACCTTTGCATGCCTTGAGGTCAATCTGACAAGTAACTAGAACGATGGCCTCCATCTTCATCACCTCATGATAGGCATCGTATCCAACATCAACATCATAAATCACTCGCTCACCATGTATCAGCAAACGCAGAATATGTCATACATCCTCTAAGGTCACTGTTGCCTTGCCTATCAAAAGGTGGAATGATGAAGTCTCACTGTGCCATTGCTCACACATCACAGTCATTATGGCTAGATGTGTCCAAATGATGGGTGCATATGGAACATACCATAAGCCAATCTCTCCCAGATGCTCTTGGAAAAACTCAGAAAAATCACCTCATCTCTCCAAAACTATGGATTGATGCTCATGAGACATCAGTGATGGAATGACCTCCTATACCCACGAGGTGCACAACATCAAAATTTGGAAAAAAATTTGACTCGGTTTGGAATTTTCAGCTCAAGAATCACAATAGTGTTGCTATATTTCAAATTCCAAATTGTGATGCCTGAAGGCATTCAAATTGAAAATCACAAATTGCATCACCAAAAACATGTGCATCATGATTTAAACTATGGAAACCCTAACCCTAATTCTCAAATTAGGAAGTGTGTCACTAAATACATATACGTCGCAATCTAAAATTGGAAACCCTAATTCTAAATTGTGAACTGCATCACTAAAAATCATTTTAGCATTGATGATTCTCAAATGGGTGTCACTATATAGTGATGCCACCAAATTTTAAATTCTAAAGTGCAATAAATGCATCAAAAATTCAATTCTCAAATTAGGTTTTCAATTATATGCCGATGGTCCTAAGCCTGGAATTCGCTAGTACTCTCGAACCTGGTCAAAATGTATCATGGGAGCTCTCATCGTACCATTTCATCAAAGGGTCAAAGCTCAAAACAACAAGAATCTCTAAGGTGTGAATGCACAAATGAATTGAAAGTGACCCTTCTTGGCTTATTTATACATCAAAATTAGGGTTTTTTGCCCTAATTTAACCTTCAAGCTAGGGTTTATCATCATTTTTACCAATTTTTCCAATCGAAGCATTATTTTGAATCATTTTTTGTGTTTTTGGCATAATTCTTGTATCCCATAACCTTTCTGGACCCTTGGAGCAACTTTTAACCTTTGTCGAGAAATCAACCAAAAATCTAAAATTTTCACTCAATTTCTCGAGGGGGCAAGGAATCAGCTTTATCCTTTTACTGGGGCATCTAAAAAATTAGAAATTTTTTATTTTTTTTATTTAAGCAACAATTTTAATCCAAAGAGCATCAGTCTTTTAACCAAAGCAATAGGTACCTCGCTTATAAGAGGTGTAAAATGTAGACATTGAAAGATGTCCTAAATGATATCATACACTCGAATCAGGTATACTAACATCATTTCCTCTTTGAAACCCATCCTCTTTTCATTTAATTTATTGAATTATCCTAGCTAATTATTTAATTGCATCATTTTTGTCTATTAACCTAATGCATTTAATCGGGTTAATTCCCCCCTTTTCACACTAACATTTCATATCATTAAATTAAATAAATCAAAGTATTTAATTTAATTCCCTAAGTCTTTTTAATTAATTAAATAACCCTAAGTTATTTAATTAAATATCATTTCACCTTTCCCCATTCATTAAATCATTTAATTTAATGAATATCACTTTATTCTTCAAATCCCCTAATTGCATGATTTTTAATTAATAATTAATCTAATTTTCCTCCAAAAGGGGAATATTCCCATCGAATATTCCTTATCCCTTTTTGCACAATCAAGACTTTGTTTTAATTTTTAAAATATCTTTTATCCTCACCCATGATAATATTCCAAAGAATATTTTCTCTCCTCCAATCATCTCACTTGGCTTCTTGAGAAAGTTAATTTTTGACCTCTTGAATAGGTCAAAATTATGCTTGTTTGGAAGGAATGTGAGACCTTGATTAAATCCCATCTTGCATTCTCACCCGTTGATGAGAATCCATGATCCATGCCTCCCATTTCCTCCATCCTTGACCATTGATTAACTTTTTTGATCTCAACCCTCCATTTCTCATTTGCTTTTCTATAAATAGGTCACTATTTGGAGACAAATGGATCCATCTTTCAATTGAAAACTTATGTTGTTGAAATCACTCATACTCACGCTCATACTTTACTCACATTTAGCATAATTTTAGTTCATTTTTAGTTGCATAATAGCTTTAAGTTTCCATTAAAATAGATTTCATTAATCTATCTTAGCTTGTTTATAAATTAGGGTTTGAATCTTTTAGCTTAGAATTAGCTTAGATTAGCTTAGAAATTGCATATTTAGATCATTTTTAGCATAAAATCATTTTAATTTAGCTTGCATCATGTTCAATTTAGCATAAATCATGTTTTCATCCATACATCACAATAATTTCATCAATTCCCTTCAATAGAATTGATTGAAATAAGCTCACTAATCACGAGATTGGGAAAGGGTCATTGTTCCACATCAACACAACACCAATTCCAAAATAGGATAAGTTTTAAATGGGTTAGAGTAGGCATTTAACTACTTTTGTAGTTTGTAGTTTTTAGTTTTAGTAAGTGCTTAGTTTAAATTCCATTTGAATGATCTTGTTTCAGATTGAGTATTAGTGGCTATGTTATGCTTTGATTCATCATGGATCAAGCATGATTGGTCCATACTAGTATCCTCAGTTGATAGTAAGTCTTGTACATATTATATTAGTTGGTTTTTCCATGTGCTTTTGCACACTATGCATTTTTGTTAGGAAAATGTATGATTTAGTTGTTTGTTTTTCTCCAAGTGTATTCAACACATGTCATTTCCATTTCATTCTATTCTCAAACATTTTGTAGTTTTTTGTGAGACCAATCATGTTTTTTTATTTGTGAGGCCTCTATGATTATGTACCCAATGGATTGATAAAGCGATTGGATCCGTTTTTGGTAAGAAAACATCCCCCTAAAGGTCACCAAAATGTTGTCATTTCATGTCCCCTACATTTCCCATCAATTATAATCAATATGAGAAGAAGACTTAAATGGGATAATAATGTTTTAATATGCCTCTAGTTGCTATATTGTCTTTCCCCTTGCATGCTTTAGTCAATCGCCCAAGTTGTAAAATCCCAAAATTGCTTGTATGAAGTTGTCAATTTTTTTGCCAAGTTTTGAAACTTGTGTTGGCTTCTAATAAGGTTTTCAAAACATTTTTGGCTCCCAATGAGGTTTCCACTACCTTTTCGTAGCTTTGCAAGGTTTTAGTGTATTAACTCTTTGAAGAGGCAAGTGTTTTTGAACACCCAAAATACTAAGAGGAGGTGAATCAGTATTCTTTTAAACCATTCAAACATCCAATCCACTTAGTAGATCTAATTGAAATAAAGCATGAAACATCAAAAAAACACATAAAACATGAACACCAAGATTTTTACATAAAAACCCCAAAATGGGAAAAACCATGGTGAGGATTAGCTCATAATATATTATAACCAATTATAGTATATTTATAGAAGTGCTCACTACATGTCGACTCACTGCCAAATGGACTCACTACATGCTGAGAAAAAGATAGAAGAGAGATTGTGGCTCATAGCCTAGTTTGAACTATTACAATAGTGTCTATCATGTGCATGAACTACAGTTCCAATGAAGCTCAATAAACTAACTTTACACACTTCATTTGATTTTGATTTAACACTCTAATTTCTTCTGAATTTGCATCACTCTAATATTCAAATCAACATTCACAACTTAAATTTGCATTGCATACATGTCTCTCATTCTGTACATTCATCAAAATACCAAAAATGATCAAGCATATATCCACTTCAAGCATAACATCAATTAGGTTGGCCTAATTAGATGTATCATACAAAATATAGAAAGTGCAACTTGTCAGCTCAAATCCTTTCACACACACCTTGTGCCAAGATAAAATTTCAAAATACTTTGAAATAAGTCGGCACAGACCTATAATAGCTCCCATATAACACCACAATACATATTTAACCTTTGCATACCTTCACACTTATTAGGTCAGCACCATAGAAGACCTAATACAAAAATTATTCAACTATGTATCCATATTCAGACACATGTACCTCAAAACATCATGCCAATTGGAATTCATACTCTATTGACATCAATCAATATCTCCTTAAGATCGCAAAATAAATAAAAAATATATGTGAAGTGCAGACTCTCCCAATCATATACATTGTACAAGAAATAACTATAACTTGTCAAGCCAAACTTTTGTTACTTATATCTCTCAAACCAAGAGCCAAAACATGATGGGATTCTGGAATCAGATACTTCTAACAACCAACAAAATAATGTTAGAAGTGTATGGTGAAATCTTCATTTCCAAATTGGTGCAGACCCAAAAACTAGAGGTTTGTTACACAAAATTAATAGAATCGACACTTAGTCAATTTTCCATCACAACCAAATTTACTTGATCAAACCATCTTGCAAAAATGTCCTCCACACACACTCTAAAACCTATTAGAACCAACCAAAATGATCAGCAATGATCTGCACCATGATCTCCACATCAACATATAATGTTGGCATCAATGACAACATTGCAACACACAGCAATATACCTTGTTCTTATCACTAATGCTCATGTTTCCAACAATAGCATCAATGGAATTATTTTAACAATCTCCCCCCTTTTTCATTGATGGAAACATGCCAAAATATCTCTGAAAATATTCTCCCCCTTTGAATTCAAGGGAAAAGGGTGCATACAATAATTGTTCTGACCTATACTGGATCTCCCCCTAAGAAATATGTGCATATACACAAAATGAAATATAGAATTGACTTCCCTAATTCATATACTAGAGAAAAACAAAAAATTATATAGTGTATATCAATTTTATTTCTGGCTTTGATTGTGTTGGAGATTTTACCATCAACATTTTGAATCACACTCTGTGATCCATCATCGGGATGAAAGAGAGCATAAGAGAGTGAAATGAATTGTTGCAGACCAACACTAGTTAAAAAGAAGAGAGAGTAAGAGTTGCACAAGGTTCAAGGAAAATAGAATTAAAGGAAAAAATAAAGAAAAGAGAGAAAATAGATAGAAAGGATAGGACATAATAAGAAAATCAAAGGGGAGGAAGAGACAAATAAAATCAAGAAGACCAAAGAAGCTAGTAATACCACAGGAAATAAAGGAGGACAACCAAAGAAGACCAAAGAAGCCAAGATGACTAATCACCTAAAACAATGCACAATAAAGATTAAAAAAGGAAAGAAGGAGAATTGATATAAAATACAATGAAATTAATATTCAAGAAAAGAAAGGTCACACAAGAAACATAAGAGAATTACTTCAAGAAAAATAAGATCAACATGAACAAGGGAAAACAAGAACTAAAATCAAGCTCAAAAAACCAACAATACAAAAAAGAAGGAACAAAAACAAGAAGTAAAGTCAAAAGTCAGGACAAGGTCAAAATTGGCTTTCCTAAAGAAAGAGGGGACGAACCAGAACCATCATCGTAAATCAAATTAATTAAAACTATAAAAGGAATAAATTACAAAAATAATAAAAGGAAAAGAATAATAAATTCAAGCTACTAATTAAAAATAAAGAGGGTCTGAAATTATTTTTAATACGTTGGATCAATTAAAGAATAAAACTATAAATTCACAAATCATAAATTATAAAGGAATAAATTAAAAATAAAGGAATAAATACAAAAAAAATTAAAATATAAAAAGAAATAAATTACTAAAGAATTAATAAAAGAGAATCAAAAAAGAGCAGAGAGATTAATAAGTCAAAGCTACTAATTTAAAATAAAAGACCAACTAATTCATAAAAGGAATAAAATACCAAAAAAATTATTTTTTTAAAAACTATAAAAAGAAATAAATTACCAAAAATTAATAAAAAGAGAATCACAAGAAATACAAAGAGAATTAATAAATTAAAAGCTACTAATTAAAAATAAAGAGCCAACTAATTCCAAAATAAAGGTAAATAAAATGAAAGTTGGTCAATGACAAGACACTAAATAAATTAAAAGTAAAGAGAGGTTTAAATTACCTAAAGCCATAAAAGGAAAGAAAAATCAAAGAAGCGAATAAAATAGATAATAAAATACAAGGAAAGAGAATAAGAAAATTAAATTCAAGGAGGACCTAGAAAGGAAAAATTAATAACAATAAAAATAAAAATAAAATGAAAAGTGAAAAACAAAAGACCTAGGGGAAAGGAAATTGGAAAGAGAGAAAACATTAAGACAAATGAGGTGTAATACCAAAAGAGGGAGTTAAAGGACCAAAAGAACAATGAAGGAAAGCAAAGGATTCCAAGAACGACTTAAGAGGGATGAGGCCTAATTCTAAGCATGGATAGCAAAGGATTCCAAGAACGACTAAGGTTCCAACCATCATCACGGTTGAGGTTAACGGGATGATTGCTAATTTCTATGGCTTCTTTAAGTTTCCTCTTGAAAAAATTGTCTTCTTTATACAAGATTTGAAACTTTTCCAAGCAAATATGGTGTTTGGTTGATGAAGAGTGGTCGGCCAGGGCTGATTTGAGGACACGCTCATGTTTGATGTTGGTGTTGTGTTCTTTGATTCTTGTGCTAAAGGAACGACCCGTTTCACCTATATAAGGTGTGCCACATGAGCAAGTCACCTTGTAAACTCCAGAACAATGAAGGATGTCCTTAGAGTCCTTGAGAGAAGGGACACAATTTTTCACAGTCGAGAAAGGTCTGAAGGCACAGCGAAGACCTTTTTTGTGAAGAATCTTGTAAATTTTGTGGGAGATGCCTTCGATGTAGGGAAGGGAAGCACAAGGGGGAACATCAAGTTTGGAGGATTTGGAGTTAGAAAAGAAATTAGCCTTGGTTTGGTTGAGATCTTTGGAGATTTGCTTGCTTGTAAACCCATTCAAGCTAAAGATTTTATGAAGATGAGCTAACTCCTGGTTCAAGTTTTCTTCATCACAAATCCGATAAGCTCTCATGGCTAAGGTTTTGAGGACACAAAATTTTTGGCTAGGGTGGTGGTGAGAAGAAGACTGGAGGTAGAGATCGGTGTGGGTGGCTTTACGAAAGACATGACAACCAATGGAGCCATCTGATTTTTTGATGAGCAAGATATCGAGGAAAGGGAGTTGGCCCTCAACCTCAATCTCCTTGGTAAAGGAGATACAATGGACTAGGCTATTGAGGTGAGTATGGAATTCTTCTAACTTTTCCAAACCATGTGGCCAACATACATTAGTGTCATCCACATAACGTTTCCACCATTTTGGTTTGAGAGGGAAAGAAAAAAGGGCCACTTCTTCAAAATGCTCCATGTAAAGGTTGGCTATGA
>VDFB02167055.1:0-13832 GCA_007258455.2 Sequoia sempervirens
TTGCTTTTTTTGTGTATCCTAGTCTAGTTTTATCCTTATGTTGGAGCGTAAGAGGCTGGATTGGTTCCGTTATGCCTTGTTTCCTTAACCCAAGAGGTCCCTGTCCTGAATATCCCATCTTCTCCAGAATAGTTTTTCCTTTTCCATATTGATTTGTCTCTATGATGTTATTTGTGGAAGCGGAAGCTTCTTCATCTTTATAAAGCCAATTTAGTATGGCCTTATCTTCTGATTCTTCATCTAAGCTCCCAGCTTTCACAAATCTTCCATCTAATGCTGTTGTAGATTGTTCTGAATTGTGGGTGTTTGTAGATGGCTGTCCATATGTTTGTAAGGAGGGTAACATTTGCGATAGATGAAATGAGTGTCCAACACCATATTCACTTATTCCTTTGTCACTTATCTGTACTTCCTTGGTGAATTGATGTGAGAGTGGAGCCAATTGTTCTTCAATATTTGAAGGGTTAGATTGTGCCACCCTTATCTCTTGTGATTTTTGTTGTTTTGGAAGCCACTTTGAAATGAAGCTCTACTGTTGCTCACTATCTGATGTGCCAACTTCTCTATTGTTAGGTATGAATGTATCCTGAGATGTCTTCAATGTATGACAAGCTTGGGTGTCATTGTAGTCTGCTGTGATTGTTACCTCCTGTCCATTGACGGGAAATTTCAGGCATTGATGATAGGTAGAAGGTACTGCTTGCATATCATGTATCCAAGGGCATCCCAATAGTATGTTGTATGTCAATTCCCTATCTAAGACTTGGCAAACCACTTTTTGGACAATAGGTCCCACTTGAATGGGTAATATGATTAATCCTTTAGAGGATCTTTCTTCTTCATCATATGCTTTGATTGTGATTTTTCTTCTTGTATCAATGGCTTCATCTGAGTATCCTAGTGCACGAATCAGCTTTAAGGTACAAATATTTAAACCAGCCCCTCCATCTATCAGGACACGCTTTACACGATGTTTATGGATAAGGACTTCAATGTGAAGGGTGGAATTATGCGGATGGGTGAGTGATACATCATCATGTTCGGAAAATGAAAGGCAATGAGGTGCAGATAGATGTCCCACCATAGCTTGGAATTGACACACATCCAGATTGTTAGGTACTGTAGTTGATACAAGAGCTTGTTCAAGAACCTCTTTGTGTGATGGGGAAATCTTCAAAAGTTCCAAGATTGATATTTGTGCTGGTATTTTCTGCAATTGATCGATGAGATTATATTGATTGGAGGGAGGATCTACTGATGGGGATGATATCGATGCTCCTTTCAATATAACTTTGGATTGTGCCCTTGTTGTGGCATTAACCGGTTGGTACTCTTGTTTCCCTTTGAGTGTGATTACATTGATTTGGTTTTCAGATTTGTCCATATGTTGTACCAAATTGGTAGATGTAATGTCGTTGTTCTGATTGATTTGGTTGCATAACTCTTCATCCTCCTTGGTAGCAGAAAAACAAAGGATTGTTGCATCATAAACATAACCAACATTTTTACCTTTGGTGTTTGCGGAAGAAGATTCTCCTTTCTGATAATTGGGTAGAGGATTTTTGAATGTTGTATGATCTTTGTTTGTTTGAGGGCCCTCTACAAATACTTTCTTTTGATCTATGAGGTCTTGTACCACATGTTTTAATTGCCAACAATTTTCAGTCATGTGACCTTTATTTTGATGATAGTGACCGTAATGTAAGTCATTCCACCATGATGGTTTGACTTGAGGGTCCCAATTTCTAGCCTCTTGCACTTGAATGAGTTTTTTGTTTAAAAGTTCTTTGAGGACTGATTCCAATGATTGTCCTAATTGCATGAATTTCCATTTATTGGATGGTCGTTGGAATGATTGGGCTTTTGTTTCCCCACTGTTTTGATTATTTCCTTGATCACTACTTTGTTTGACATTAAAACCATTGTTTTGTTTGTTTGTAGTGGTTGGTGTCAAGGTGAATACTGGTTTAGGTGCATTTGTATCGATCATGGTATCAGTATTCTTGTTCTTTTGCCAAAATCTTGGCTTTTCATTGTTGTTGTTAGAGGAATGGTTATTGTTTGAACCTTCAGTGAAATGTTTGATTGTTCCTCTTTTGATTAGAGCCTCTTCAATTTTGAGCCCCTTTTCGATAACTTGTTCAAATGTAGATGGACATTGTAAGTCCAATCTGTAATTCATGTCATCTACTAAGTTATCAATGAACATCTCTATCTTCTCCTCTTTAGGAATAGATCTAGGGTATTTAGCAAATAGCCTTCTCCATCGTTGGAGAAAGGAGAGAAACTTTTCACCCTTTGCTTGTTTGGTGTTGTAGAGTTCTTTTAAGGTTACCCCATGTTGGATGTTGAATGAGAAGTGTGTTATGAACCTATTGATTAGTTCCTCAAAGGATTGAATTCCAGGTTCTAATTTAGAAAACCACTCCATGCAAGTGTTTCCTAAGCTTCTTGGAAATAATCATAGTAAGTAAGAGTCCTCGTGTGCGAACTCTATGCTCATAGCTCGAAATTCCCGTACGTGGTCAAACGGATCAGTTCTCCCATTGTATTTGTTGTATGTTGGGTACTCACAATATCTTGGAAATGGTATCATGTTAATGCTTGAGTCAAATGGATAAGGACAAATGTCTTGTAATAGATATCTCTTTGTTGGCCCTTGTTGGATATTTTGGAACTGTAATTGTAACTGTTGGATTTGTCTTGTCAAAGCATCTATTTGATTTGGATTTTCTATATTAGTTGAGTTAGGTGTGGTTGTTTCCTTGAGTTGATTGACATCAAAGTCTTTAGGAAGCTTAGTACCTTTGTCAGCTAATAATAGAAGATACTTTTCCATGTCTTGCTCTAGCATCTTTTCCATAAATTTATGGAAATGAGGGTCTTGTTGAACTTTCTCGATTTCCTCTGCAGTTATTTCTTTCTCATGTGAGTTAATAAGAGGATCAGTGTTGCTATATCGTCCCCAAGGGTTTTCTTCAACCATGGCTGCTATTCTTTCATTTTCTTGTTCTTGTTGTTTTTGATATGCTGCTCGTGTGAAAATAGGCATACAAACATTTAAAGTTTACTCTAGACTTTGATCTTGGATTTGATTGGATAAGTGCCAAGGTTGTTGATTTAAAATCTGATTTCGTCTTATCTAGTTTCGTGATGAAAGGATGATAAAATCCTTGATAGGGAAACTTTGACAGAAAATCTCAGATTTTGGTGATAATGACACTATGCAAGATGTTGTAAGATCTAGGTGTAGGGGTAAAGCTTTCCTTTTGTGTGACTTAAGTGTTCTAGATTGTCAAAAAAAATGTTCTGAACTGATGAAAACCTTGTTATCGATATGGGCAATGACCAAAATGTCTAATAACTCTCTATTTTTGGTGTTATAGTAGCACTAAAAAAAACAAAGACCGAACCTGCCTTCAACGAGACAGTAGCTAAAATAGAGCAGTAGCTAAAATAGAGAGCAGTAGCTAAAATAGAGAGACTAAGCTAGAGCAGAGACAGGCTGAAGCGAGAGATTAGGCCCAGCTGAAACGAGACAGACAGCGCTGAAATGAGGAGCCGAGCCTGTGAAGCTTGTGGCTGGGTCTTGTTGAAGAAAACAGAGACCAGGCGCGCTGAAACAGAGACCTAAGGTGTTTAAGACAAAAAAAACTATCTTATTCTATGAAACTCACTTGGTCTGGTATCATATTGGATGGCTAGTTGTGGGATTTATTCTGGACGAATTCTCTGACTGTGATTGTGGTGTTGCCTAAGAGCTCTTCTTTGGAAATATGCTTGTGAATCTAAGGGAGCTACGGCGTAGTCGTCCGTATAACCTCTAGAGAAATCGTGATACCTATGAATAAATGTCCTATGTTGGAGTAGAACTTTCCTGCTTTGATACATAAATCGTTGTTTTCTTAGGAGTTGTTTGTATGCAAGTGTTCTCTTTGGTTTTCGGATTCGTTTGGCAAGAGATTTCTTGACAAACTTGGTGGATACCCAATCTCGAATCATGAGAAATCCACAAGTGCTTTGATTTTAAGGATTTTTGTGATGATCTTATCTGAGTTTAATGATAGAAAACACAGCAATCAAGAATAGAATGGTTGTATTTAAAAATCCTAGAATCTAAACAAATGGTGTATGTTCTCAAGAATCAATGATTCTTTTTGATTTTTACTGGTTTGATAACAAGATAAAACACATCAAATAGACTCACTCCTAGAGACAAAAGGTCATCGTTATATACTCGAACGACCCACAGCTTGGAATTGCGTCGACTCACACAACCATGTCACCCCCTAGAGGGCGCCCGTGTTTTTGTCTTTTCCAGGTGCATACTCAGAGTGACGGAAGTGGATACCAGATCCCCTGAGCAAACAGTCCTTGGCAATTATATGGTGAGTGCTTGAGGGTAGATTCTTCCCCGCCCCTGCACCGCCGAGTATTACAATGTTTAGAAATTGACAGGCGTGCTTCTATTTCTAGGTTCTTAGATAGGGTTTCTGTTCGGAGCGGCAAATGGATAAACTCCCTCGAGAGACCTCCCAATCTTTAAAACAAATATTTTGGGGATGGTTATCCTGCACACTTCCATTGAAAGAGGGTTTCCCCAAATTCACATAAATTTTTAAGTGGGTTGGAATACCATGGCTTTTGGCTGTCCCCACTCAGGTCATTCCCATAGGGTGAGTACTTTTTCCCACTACGGCAGGCCTGTCTAAAGGTTTTAAGAAAGCTTAAAATTGCATAAAGTAAATGGTGAGTCTAGTATTTTGATGCACCCAGTAAAGGGGAGAGCATAAACCTATCACCCAAACACAGCAAAATGTTGTTCTTTTTTAAAAACCCAAAAAGACAAGTTATTTACTCTAATGGAGATATTGCTCCATGATAAGCATGATGTTCAATTTTTAAACCTCAAAAAGAAATGTGACGTTTCTATCCTAGGATTGGTAAATTTTAATCCATTTCTATCCTATGATTGGTAAGTTTTAACCATTTCTATCCTAGGATTGGTAAATTTTAACTGTTTCTATGCTAGGATTGGTAAATTTTAACCAAACAAAAAGACAGAAATGAAATCTGGCCGCGGACGTGTCGGATCCAGATGAAAGAAATGCTTTTAAAGATGAAAAGATGGTGCGCTAGAACAGAAACCAGGCGCGCTGGAACAGTAACCCGACGCACTGGAACAGTAACTGGGCGTGCTGGAAAAGGAACCCGGCGCGCTGAAACAGACCCTCGGCGCGCTGCAAAAATTCACGATCCCGCGAAAACTTTCACATCGATTCCTGTACGACACAATTTTCAAAATTTTAGTAAAATATGGGGTATTGCCCCACGGTGGGCGCCAAATTGTAAGCGGTAGAATGGGGGAAACAAACTAAACTATGCATCTACGCTTCTAAATAAGATAATTGCATCTAAAACTTAATAAATTTAAACTAATTTAAACTAGAAAGCTTCAGAAATCTATCTTATTGCTCTCTAACTCTAAAGACTTCTCTAATTTACTTAGCTCTCAGATTCGTAAGCTAATAAAACCATTAAAGTGACACTTAGAGAATGAGAAATGAATTATTCTACTCTAATATGATCTAAATGTGCAAATTCTATTCTAATGGCAGCCATGACTGCAAATGCTTGATGATTGAATGCTGCTTGATGGATGCTGGAATGCTGGATGGTTTGGATGCTTGAATGCTTTGGAAACCTGCAGAGTAAGATTGCATTAGTTGGGGTCCTTTTCTTGTAGCCCAAGAGCTGTATTTATAGCTTTCACGGCAGCACAATTGCACAGGAAATCGGGATGAGGGGCTGTGATTTCCTCTGGAGAATCCAAAGGCATGGGATGAGAAGAAGGAGCTGATCATGGAGAATGGTTTCTCCCCATGAAAACACCAGGCAAGATAAGAGGGAAGGTGGGTGGAAGGTTGTTGAGAGAACTTCCTGCAAATTTTCTCTAAAGCTTTTCCCGTGAATGGCAGTGCCATTAATTTGATTGGTGAGAAATAAATATTTATTGGTGAGTGAATAGTGCAAATCTTATGCATAAATTTAAATATTTTTAATTTATTTAAATTTAGCAAAAGGAGGAATAAATAATTTAATAACTCAAACCATAGGGTTTGTTTTATTAAATTAAAAGGAGAATGATAATTAAATAAAAGATTTTTAGCAATCTTTATTTAATTAAGAAGAAATGTGATTTTAAATAACACAATTTATTTAAATTGTGTATTTAATTTTAAGGTAGAAGAAATAATGATAACAATTAAATAAAACAAAGTTTTTAATTTTGTTTATTTAATTAAGAGAGAAATAATATGATGAAAATGATAATAATTAAATAAAACAAAGTTTTTAATTTTGTTTATTTAATTAAGAGAGAAAAATAGAAGAATTATAAATGAACTTAATATAAATAAATATTTCTATTTATTTACTAAGTAGAAGAATTTAAGATTAATTAATCAAATAAGTCGTATTCAATTAATTAGATTCTCCACACCATTTTTAGGTGTCTACAGAAATGTTATAGGATGAAAGGATTTTCTGACAGACCTGGATTCTACCAGCCAAAGAAAGGGTTCTATTATGCCATTTATTCAACTTTTTGAAGATCTTATCTTTAATCCATGCCCACATGTCATTAAGGGAGGGGTCAATGGAGAAGGGGATGCCAAGGTAGCACACAATCTTGTGCGGGCCACCCCACTGAAAGTCATAGATTTTAAACCAGTCAGGGGGGATCACATCCCAACCAAGACAGATAGATTTGGAATGTGAAAGCCTCGCCCCAGAGATCTTACAAAACAAGTTGAGTTTGGAGGTCAGAACCTCAAAATTATCAGGTCTAGCATCAAAGAAGATAGCAGTATCATCAGCAAACTGACAATTTAAGAGCTCCTCATTATTGGGAAGAGTTATACCTTTGACAGTAGGGGAGAGAGAGTTATCTCTCAGGATGTAAAAAAGGGCTTCAGAAGCAATAACGAAAAGGGCCAGAGCCAAGGGGCAGCCTTGCCTGATAGATCTACCAAGGGGGAAGGAGGCAGAAATCGAGCCATTAATATCAATCTAGGCTGAAGCATCTTTGAGCAGAGTATTAACAGAGTTACAAAACTTCCTAGGAAAGCCGAAGGCCTCCAGCATCATGGTGATGAATTTCCATTCCACCCTGTCATAGGCTTTTTCAAAGTCAAGAAGGAACATGGCAGAGTTTTGTTGGGAGTGCTTGGACCAGTTCATGGCTTCCCAACTAGTGATCAGGTTTTCGAGGATATACCTGCCTTTGATAAAACCAGTCTGGTTAGAGCAAACAAACTTGGGGAGGATGTTCTCAATTCTGAGCGCCAGGAGCTTGGCAAAAATTTTGTAGGAAACATTGAGGAGGGTAATAGGTCTCCAGTTTTTGATGAGGGCCTTATCCCCATCTTTGGGGATCATCTTAATTATACCTTTATTAATGGAGCATCCCAAAGATCCCCTCTCAAGGGCCTCCGAATACAGATCAAGAAGATCATGGCAGATCCAACCAATGTTGGCCTTATAGAACTCCGCCGGGAGACCATCCGGTCCGGGGGCCTTATCATTGCGGAGAGAGTTAATAGCTTTTTCAATTTCCTCTATAGAGAGGTCTTTGGACAACTGATTGGCTTCATCAGCGGAGATCTTGCTAGGGATAAGGGAGCACACATGTTGTCTGAGGGAAGAGGCCTCTTCCGAATCTTCAGAAGCAAAGAGATTTTGATAAAAATTAACAAAGGTCTCCTTAATGTTATCAATGTCAGTTATCTCCTGGTTATCAACCACAATTCTCTCAATATTCTCATTAGTATGCTTATGCTTAAGGAGGTTGAAGAAGAATTTAGAACCCCTATCACCAAATTGCAACCAGTGTGCACGAGATCTAATCTTGGCTCCATTAATTTTAAGCTGCTGGTGCTGTCTAAGGGCATCCTTAGCTTTGATAAGATGAGAGGCGAGATCACAGTCAGAGGGGTTGGCTTGAATGTTGGACTCGGCTAACTGCAGATCAGAGGAAAGGCATTTTTCGGCATATCTATAATCTTTTGCTCTTTTTTGCCCGATGGTCTTAAGCAGCTTTTTCCAAGCAAGGATGTTCTTATTCCATCTATCAAGATGAGAGCAGGAGGGAAGAGTATTTTTGTTAATAAGTTTAATGATGTGAATGGCAGCAAGAGTGTCTTCATCTTTCAGGAGGCTAGTGTTAAGAGTGAACTTAGAATCAGAATTTTGCACCGAAGAGGAGAGCTATTAAAAGTAATGTGGGAGGAAATGGGATGGTGGTCAGAGAGGGAGGTGGGGGAGACGAGAACAAGGTGCCCATGATTATCAGGTAAAAAGGAGAAGAAGTTTTTATTGGCATAAAATATGTCGAGTCTGGAATAAATTCTGGAGTGACCCTGTTGGAGGTTGCACCAGGTATGCCAAATTCCAGGATTAGTATCCTTAGATCCAGCCAAGGGGTCAAAAAGGAGTTTGGTATTTATCATTCTGTTCTAGTGAGTTTTCTCCAGATCTTTCCACGCAAAAGGAAGACCACCAAGTTTGTCCTCTTGGGCCTCTATCATGTTGAAATCTCCCCCGATAAACCAGGGTATATTAGGAAGGGCAGCAATCCAATCCCAGAGACTCACACGCTCCCTGAAGTCATTCGAGGCATAGATAGAGCATATGCCAAAGACATTATTCTTGTGATTAAGAGTGATCCAAACCGCTCTATTACAGGGGGAAATCCCATGATCAGTGATATAATTCTCCCATCTGGGGCTGATCAGGAGAGCAACCCCACCCCTACCCCTATCATGGTTAGTATAGAACTTGATGGCATCCTTCCAAAGGAAATTGAGGTTGGAATCCAGAGAGTACCCAATAGCCTTAATTTCTTGAAGCATAAGGACATCCATAGACTTGCAGGTATCAAGAAACCTTTTAATGGTCCACCGTCTGTCAGGGGACTCCAAGCCCCTAATATTCCAAGAGACACAATTCATGAGGAAACATTTGGTTGGGGGGCACAGTTTTCGGTAGGACTTTGATATTGTGTCGAGGCACTGTTATGAATGTCTCTAAGCACTTTCTTGGAGGGGTTCTTATTCTTGGAGCCTAGTTTCCTTCCCCCGCGTTTATACAGAGTGCAGGCATCTTTAAATTCTTCTTCATTATCAGACTCATCAGGAGATAAAAAGTTCATGTCCATGATATTTTTGCCAGTGTGCCCACCAGTATTAGAGGGGTATATACTAGCGGGGATGATCTCAAGCAGGCAGTCATCACCAAGTTCGCGAAAGATTTTGGGGGGGACGCTGGGATGAGGAGGAAGGTCAGAGCAACTAGCTGCTTTTTCCATTATGGTTAAGCATGAGGTGTGGGAAACATTCAAGGTTTCACTTCCAGAGTGTTCACCGGGGAAGACTGAGACAGGGGAGGGCTGAGAGTTGAGGGGAGAGGGGTTCTCTGAAGACGCCACAGATTGCTTCGAAGATTTTCGTCTTCTTTTATTGGAAACCTTGGCCACAGTAAGGGGCCCTAAATTAAGACCACAGTTCGCCAGGGGTAAAGGGTCAACTGGGAGAGACGCGGGGGAGGGGACAGGAGGAGGGGGTGGGGAGAAGGTGGTCAGCAGGGGGAGGGTTGAGAGGGAGCGACAACATCGGAGGATTTATTGTAGGAGGGGTTCGTGCTACAACTGTCAACATTAGGAGGGTCGCGGATATCCGCGGCCTTGGGTTGCGAGGATTTCTTTTTGATAATGGGGCAATCTTTTCTCAAATGACCCTCACGGCGACACAGGAAGCATGAATTTAGCCCTCCGAGGATTTCAATAGGGCAGGAGAATTTATCTTGCGAAATGCAAATGTTAAGCTCAGACGGAATGTCTAGCCCCGGGTTTAGCGAAATGAGGATTCTTGCATCCATATGAGGGACCAAACGGACAGTATCGTCCATTCGAATGATCTTGCCGAGTGGTTCAAGCACTTGCGGGAGAAAACACCATAAGAAGGGTGGCAAATGTTTAACCAGGATCTAGCGAGGGGCGGAAAGTGCCAGAACTTCCTCGTGGATGGCCTCAGGCGACCAAGCCAAGGCCCGAAAGGAGGTAGATCCAACCGACCAGTATTGTTTTTTAAGCACTTCGGTCTGAGCTTCGTGTTTACAAAAGAATATAATAAATAATCCTTTCTGAATCTGACGACAAAAAGAAATATGAAATCCAAGTTTCAAGTTCCAGTAATTATGAAACCAATCATCAAGAAACTTCCTAGGCGGACATTTATCAACTTCCACAGCAGAAAAGAAAATGGCAAAGTTCCTTAACCTATTCTTCTCCTTACCAATTTCTTCAAGCATTTCAAGATTGGGGGAAATGGAGAAAGAAAGCGGAGCAACATCCGTAATCTTACCGGGGTTGGCGGCTTCATTTGAATTTGTGAGAGAAAACCTTGCGCTCTTGTTGACAGGGTTCCCAGTATTCGTCACCGCCTCGGAGAAGGATTTAGGTTTTGAACGCAGCGGGTTAGGGATGAGGTTATCTAAACACGGAGTTTCAGGATTCATCGAAACCCTCGGTATCGACGAGGAGGAATTAGGGGATACGACCTCTGCCGAACGGCAGAGGGGAGGAGAGGCTGATTCATTTGACATTAATGCATAATAAAGAGGGCGAGAAACAAAAAAAGAACGAGCACACCTGTGCAGCCCCATCACCGGGGGTAGGCAGTAGCCAGTCGCCAAGGAAACCGGGTTCAAAACGCCGTAGAGTGCTTAGCCAAATTTCACTAATATTTCTCCTCAAAAAGTTAAAATTTTAGCTTTATCAATTTTAATATATATTATTATTATATTTTAATTTAATCATATATTATTTTTTCTTGGTTAATATGAAACTTATCTTTCAATTAATGTTAATATATCAAACATATTTTATTAATATTTTAATTTTAATAAATGTAGAAAATAATTTAACTTTTTATTTAATTATTTATTAACTTAACACTTTATTATTCATTATTAATTTTCTAAACATAACTTCGTCTCATCCTCTCTCCTCCTATCTCCCTCTCTCTTTGTCTATCTCTAAACATGTCTCCTCTTTATCCATCCATCTCTCCCTCTCTCTCCCTCTCTCTCCCTCTTCCTCTCCCTCTTCCTAAACTCCTATATATCTAATTATCTTTGTCTCTCTATTTCTATATCTCCTCTCCCTCTCCCTCTTCCTAGAACTTTATAACTAAATATTTTTGCATGTTCTTTATCTCTTTTATTATCTTTTTCTTTCTCCTTCATCTCCCTCTTTTTCTTCCTCTCTCTATATATCACTTCCTCTCTCTATATCCTTATCTTCTAGTTCCCCCTCTCCTCTCTATATATTTATTTTCCTCTTCTATCCCTCTCTTCTCTTATTAGTTCCTGCCAAAGGAACTATAGGCACGGTGAGATCCTAACTAGTTATTAATGTTTTGAATTGCAACCAATCAAAATTAATTATTTTCTTTTATACATTATATTTGAAGTTTTTTCTAAAGTTAAATGCATGTTTTTTAACTTTTCTAATTTTCAAAATTATTTTTCTTGAATATTATTGGCTAAAAAATTTTAGGCGATAAGGGCGGATTATGCGGAATTGAGTATAATATTTTTATTTTGCAATTTCATTGGCTTTTTTTGAGGCATTTTTTTTGCCACTTCTCAACTAATATTTGCACATTCGAGATGCAAAAATTATGGCAAAGTTAAAGTTAGAAATGTTAATTTATAATAATTACAATATCATTCATAAATATATTTCTATAACTCGTTTTTATTTTGCAATTTTATTGGCTTTTTTTTTTTCCCACTTCTCAACTAATATTTATACATTCAAGATGCAAAAATTATGACAAAGTTAAAGTTAAAAATGTTAATTTATAATAATTGCAATATCATTCATATAACTCATTTTTATTTTGCAATTTTATTGACTTTTTTTTGCCACTTCTCAAGATGCAAAAATTATGAAAAAATTAAAGATAGAAACTATTAATTTATAATAAAATAATAACTATTTTTTAAATAAATTGATATTTGAAATCAACTATTTAAGATAAATATTTATTAATTCATTATTCTAGTTAATATTGATTCATTTTATTTGTTCAGATAAATGTTTAGGAGGAAGATATATTGATTGTTTAATTATTATAGTTAAAATTTATTTTATAAGATAAATATATAGAAGGAAGGTAAATTTATTTATTTTTTCTAAATTTTTATATTTTTCATTTATTAGAAAAATTCATTTTAATTATTTATGCAAAATTATTTAAGATAAATATTTTGAAAGAAGATAAATTTCAATACATTTTTAATATTTTTATTGTTAAAGTTCTTATTATTATTATTTCATGTATAATTTTATATGGGTTAAGTTTTTATATTTGAATATTTTTTAAATTATTTATGCAAAACTATTTAAGATAAAGTGACAAATTTAAATATATTTTTTATATTTTCCATTTTCTCAAAAAAGTAAAATTCATTAAATATTTTAAATGATTTTGCATAAATAATTAAAAAATTATGAAAAAATTAATAAAATTATTTACTTATTATGAAAGCATACATATTTATTAAAAAAATTTATATAAAATAAATAAAATAAAATATAATCAATATTTATATAAAATGATATCATATAAATCCTAAACATATAGAATAAATTTATTAACATATAACAAATATATTATAAAATAAACAACAATACCTAAATAAATTAAAATTAATTATTAACAAATTTAATATTTACTTTTTGAAAACTCGCGTTAGTAGTTTTGAATGGGATTTGAATGGGATAACCTATGGGAGTTGTTCAATTTTTATAACGGATTCTTGCTTTAATTTGGTGTGCAACCATTTTCTATTTACAAATTATATATACTCGGTAGATATTCAAACATAAGTGATAAAATACTTTTTCATTTTGTAACATAGGGCACACAATTGTGCTTTCCTAAGTACATCACTAATGGAGATTTCTCTCTAGTATATTATATAAATTAATATTGTGATATATAAACTAGTATATTTAATTATTGCATATTTAAAAATAAATCTTTTTATTAAATCATCGTGCTTACAAAATCTATTCCCATCAAAATCATCTAGAAATTGAACTATACTTACATTTTACACATAAAATAAAATTTATCATAAATTAACTACATGGAAATTTTATAGAAGAGTACAAACCTTTGTGTAAAATCTATAGTGAAGAGAATTATAATAATTTAAAATTTATTAATTTACCAAATTTTGAAAGAGAAAATTGTAAAGCAATTTGGTCAAATTAGGTTTAATTGAACGCGTACTGAATATAATATGAAAAGGCCTCCATATTTTCTATGTATTTTTCAAACCATGTGTCAAACATGGGAATCAACTATATGGAATTCTTAATTTTTATTTTTTTTGTAATTATATCAATTTTTTTAACCTTTTTAACTTTTGCAAAAACATCTCTTTTGTTTTATTATATATTTTATATCTTCATATATCTTAATTCTTAATATTTGAATTTTTATTATACATATCTTTTATTATATCTCTTTCTTGTTTTATTATTAGTTCCTACCAAGGGAACTATATGCACCACATGTTTCTTAACTGGTTATTAATAATTCTATTTTTGACAAATGAGAGTTCTTTTTTTTTTTATTTAACAAATATTTATGTATTGTTAAAGTAACATGCAAAATATATAACAAAACATATTTCATAAATTAATTTTCTCAAATGTAATTGGTAGGAAAGTTTTGCCCGATAAGAGGGATTTATGC
>VDFB02167057.1:0-23784 GCA_007258455.2 Sequoia sempervirens
GGGCCGATGATATTTTTAACAACTCCATGATGGAGATGTGTGCTGGTGTTCTTTTGAGTTGGTCTACGACATTGTAGCTATACGGAACAGCTCTTGATGAAGGAACTCTATTGGGTTGGGATGATCCTGCGATGGTGACTTTTCCGCCTCTTGTGGTGACTCCACAGTCTTCGGCATGGGTGCCCTTGATGGTGATTACCATGCAGTTTTCATTGAGGTTGGCAACAACGGTTTCGTATACATGATTTACACTGCCTTTTCCTTTATCCTTGTTATTCCCTTTGTTGCCATGATTCGGCATCGGATTCGTGTAGATTTTAAGATCCTGATTCCCTGTAGGTGTTTCCACATTTATGATTCTTTTGTCGCTGAGATCTTGAATGATGTTCTTGAGTCTCATACAGTTATTTGTGGTGTGGCCTTTGATCTTGTGGAACTCACATAGTTGATTTTCATTGTACCAAGGAGGTTTGACATCAGGTTCTTGATAATTCTCAAACGTGGGAGCTTGGATGAGTTTTTCGTCGATTAGCTTTTCATGATGTCCTCAAGTGGTTCCCCAAAGTAGTGTATTTTCGTTTGGGGTATGTTTTGTATTGAGTGAAGTCCTCTTCGGTCATTAGCGTTATTGATGGTAAGGATTATTATTTGGGTTATATATTTGTGTGGTGACGTTGTGGTTGGATTTGTAGATGCGGGTGTATTTGCGTGGACCACTAATGACCACCTTAACATCGATAATGCATCATTAGTGATATATTCTTGTTTCGCCCGTATGCGAGGTTATCATTTATGGTAATTTGAGGGTGGGCGATTGTTTTGTGGTTCATGATATGATGTTGATTCGATGGGTTGGGTTGCAAGGGCTCTTTCGATGCTAAGCGCCTTGGAGATCAATTGATCGTAGGTGGTGATTCCCTGAACCTTGAGGTGGAATGATAGACGAATTTCAAGATTGGCTATGATTGTGCAGACTTGTTGTTCTTCTGGCATGGTCCATTTGCTCCGATTGGCCTTGGATCGCCATCATTGAAGAAATGAAGCGAAAGATTCATTCTTTCCTTGTTTCAGAGCGTAGAGTTCTTCGAGACTAACATCCATTGTAATGTTACATGCATAGTTTCTAATGAATGCGTCTCTAATTTCTTTGAATGTCCTAATGCCTGAAGGTAAGCGAGAGAACCATTCTATGGCATTGCCTGCTAAGCTCCTAGGGAATAGCCGCATCAGATAAGTATCATCATATGCAACCTCCATACAATGAACCTGGAATTCCCTGATGTGATCTTCAAGGTTTCCCGTCCCTCGATATTTGTCAAATTTAGGGATCTCAAATCCCTTAGGGAATGGTTTCATGTCTAGGCTCCTATCAAATGGATAGGGACACAAGTTACTTTGCGTTTTGGTTGTTCGCCCTGATTGAAGATCGAGCACTTGTTGTGAGAGCAACTTGAATTGTGTCGTCATATCATTCTGAGGATCAGGGGGTGGGATGAATGTGTTTTGGGGTGTTGCAATTGTGGTTTGGATGGATGGGTTGGTTTGGATGGGTGGGTTGGTTTGGATGGATGGGTTGGTTTGTGCGTTGTTCACTGGTATTGGTATGTTGTGGCGAGCGAAGTAGGCTTCTACTTGCTTTTGGATGAACAACGCTTGTTGTTGCTCTTGTTGTTGTTGCGCTACGATTTTTGCTTGTTGTTGCACTTGTTGTTGTTCTAACAACACTTGTTTTTCTGCTTGCTGCTGCGCTTGTTGTTGTTCTAACAACGCTTGTTGTTCTGCCTGTTCTTGTTCCCACAATGCTTGTTGTTGGGCTGCCAATTCTATTGCTTCTTGTTGTTCTTGATATTGTTTTAATGCTTGTTGGTATGCTTGCCATTGCGCTGCTTGTGCAAGAAGTTGTACTTGTGCTTGTGCTTGTTGTGCTTGCGCTTGAGCTTGTGCTTGGGCTTGTGCTTGAGCTTGTGCTTGGGCTTGCGCTTGTGCAGTTTGTTGTTGCAATAAAAGTTGTGCTTGAGCGACTCTTTGTGCTTGCAATGCTTGTGCGGCTTGGGCGGCTTGTTGTTGTTGTTGTAATAAAGCTTTGGCTTGTTGTGCTTGTTGTGCTTGTAATACAGCTTGTGCAGTTTTAGCGGCTTGAGCGGCTTGAGCGGCTTGTTGCACGGCTTTTTGTTTTTGCACTTGTTGGTGTCCTCTTTGAAAAGCGGCTTGTAATGTTGCATTGAACTGGTTTGATGTGGTGAACGTTGGTGGTGGTGGAGGTGGTGGTGGATTTGGAATGGCGTTTGTGGTGGTGGTGAATGATGATGTTGTGTTGATCATTTGGTTGGTAGATGGTGTTGTCATGTTGATTGCGTGATTGGTGGATGGTGTTGTTGATGTGGTAAGTGGCATCGTTGATGTGATTGGCCCTTGAGAGACCATGTTTTGCAATGTTGTGGGGGTGTTTGATGATGTTGCCATTGCTTGCGTGTTTGTCATTTGTTGTTGTGATGTCAAAAATAAGTTTTGAGCGTTTGGCAAAATGTTTTGATTCATGGTTGGGATAGCGGTTTGATTGATGCTTGGTAGGGGAGGCAATCCCAAGCCAAGGAGTGATGTGGATGATAATGGTAGTGGTGGGATAGGTGGAAATGTGAGGGGGGTGAATCCTTGTGAGAGTGTTGTGGTGTTAAAAATGCCCCCTGGTCCGAATATGTCTCCCTCTTTTTGTGAATTCGTGAGAAGAGGTGTTTGTGGTGCTCCATGAAATGATGTTGATGATAGGTCATAATGTAAAGTGAGAGGAACATTTTGGTGTAATGAATTTTGGAGGATGTTTTGTTCCACTGTGGTGTTTGCGTCCAAGTTTTGGTTATTCACAAGGGGATGTGATTGAAGTTCATTGAGAAATGTGTTTCCCTTGTTGACATTTGGTTGAGTTGGAGCAATCGATGTCGTGATTTTTGGAATGTTTTGTGTGACGTTTTGGGATGGAGGTGTAGATGAAATGGGGATGGTGGATGAGATTGGCGGAAAAGATGTCTCTACTATGGTTCTCACATCAAAATCCGAAGGCAACTTGGCCCCTTGCTTTGCTAGTTCAAGCATGTACAACGAAGGGTTGAGTCTCATCATGACGTTGATGATTCTATGGTTATCCGGATTTTGGAGCATTTCAGCTATTTCTTCACGAGACATTCCAAAGGTGAGGTCCTCCCCTTGATTTTCTTCTTGTGGGTTTTGTGATGATGAGGGGACCAATGGATTGCTTGATTCTGCAAGATTCATTTCTGCATTTGTTTGGCTAAGGTCACTTGAAGCGGGAGTTTCTTTGTGGGCTTCCATACTCTTCTTGTATTGAGATCTCGTTTGAACCATAAAACAAAGATCAATCTTCGGAAATATGGGAGATGAATCTCTTGATTCCTTGGATTTAATCTCTATTTTATGTCCCAAAGTGAAAGTTTTTAGGATGCCTTTTAGGATCAAACGTGATGATGATATGATGGTGATGTTCAAAGATGGATGTTATGGATGTTTTGACTTTTGATAGATCTTGAATGAAATACTAGGCTTTGGATTTTTGATTGGTTTGATTTTTGGATTTTGAGATTTTGTCCTTGATCTTGATTTGGATTTTTTGGATTTTGAACAAAAGGAACCCTAAGATGTTTGATAATGATCTAAAGGATAGTTGTGTTCAAAGGATGATGATTTGGATATGTGTGAGGAGAAGGATGCATCTACCCACACCTACCCAAACAAGACGATTGTTTCACTAAGTAATATGGAGAAGGATTCATCTACATACACTAAGTTAGACAAGATGATTTGGATGACTTTGACTAAGGATATGCAAAAGGATGCATTTACACATTCCTAGCCAAAGGTGTTTTGATAAATGTTTTCAAGGACTTGATTTTGAATGATTGCTTGATTTTGTCATAAAGCCTAGCATTTCAAGGATAATTTCAAGGTTTCTCAAAAGATGACTTGTGAGATGAATGTTTGGATGTTTTTGAAAGATGGATGAAAGAGGTTTGATTTGTTTTGATCCCTAGATGAACCTAAAAAAGACCACTTTGTATTTTCCAAGACCTAGGTATTGAAGAGCATGCATATGCTTCCTAAAGACCTTTGTTAACCAAGGAATGATTTGAACATTTTGGATTTCCAATCAATGATTTTTGCTTTTGGGATTTTGGAGTCTTCAACACACATGAAAGTTCATTTTGCTTAGTCTTTGCTTAATGGATTTATTTTACCAAAAACACTCTCTTTGATTAAAGTTTCAAACTAAGATGTACCAATGTCTTAATTTCTTTAAACCCCACAAGATATTTTATGTGGAAATTCAATGAACTTAAGGCAAGGGTTTTCCTATTGTTTACTCAAGAAGACAAATTGAGGTATAATCCAATGCTTAGGAACCTCTACGAATGTGAATCCGCAGGGAAAGCAGTAACATATGGATTGAGTCAATGATATTTGTCTTCAAGAGGGTTTGAAATTTTGAGAACCATGTTGAATGTTTGTTTGCAAAATGTTTTCGAATACACACTGTGTTTTCAAACAAAGAATAATTACAAGCCCTATGGATGTGATAGACAATGTTTGTTGAGTCCCCACTTGGACAAGTCCAGCTACACCTACTTTTAGCAGATGGTTAGATGCTTGATGCCACTGGCTCCCCTCCACAACACTCACTTATACGGGGCAGCCAAGCATCAACACCCATGAAACTCCCATGGCATGCTTTCCATCTCTACTAAAAGCCCGTAAAATTGTGGGGCGGCTTGAGCAGCCGTTCTTGCACCAACAAACAGATTAAGGATTTTGGCAAATTCTAACACAGGTTCTAGTAAGGACTTTCCGTTAAGTAGGAGTTGACCGCGTGGCAAAAGGTCCCCTTCGGATCCATCTTTAGCCAACGTGATTATGGCGTTTAACCAAAATCCTCATTTATATCCCGGCTGGAAATACTCTTGGCTTTAAGAGTGTTACCGGTTGAGTAAATAAGCTTGGGTGATACTTTTCCCCAAGGCGAGCCCTCTAAGATAAACAAAAGCGAGAAAGACATAATCCGTAACTTCGATCGATCTTTGATGGCACAAAGAGAGATGTACGTGAAAATGCCCCTACTCACACTCGCACAAGATGTTCAATTTTTTTAAGAAAGCCCAAAATGAAGTGTTTTAAAGCAATAAAATGTATTTTAAGTGTTTCTCTTGCACCCTAGATCGCACGAAGCGCAAGGGGAGAGGATACGTACTCAAAAGACAATCACACAAATCAAACACTTGTTCGTTTTATACCCTTCAAAGCAATTGTGAATTCGTTTTAAGCACCAAATGAAATGTGAGGATTGCTTGTTCAATTTTTAACCCAAAACGAAATCTAGTAAGTGTGTTCTAAGGTTCGTTTTAAGCCCTTTGCAATGAAAATGAAATTGTTCGTTTTTAGCCCCAATTGAAAACTAATGTTCTAAAACGAAAAGGAAAACAATTTCGTGTAGTGTTGATTAAACACTTAGAGTGTTAAAGAACACATTGTGTTTTCAAAAAAAACATTTCCTTCCTTTCGTGAAGTAGTATTGATCAAACATTTAAAGTGTTAAAAAACACATTGTGTTTCCAAACAAAAATCCTCCTCCTTTCGTTTTCATTTGATAGCCTTCTCTTTCGCCTTGCACCTTTTCGCCTTCGTTTTCTTTTGTACCTATTCCAAGAAAAAGATAGATTATATGAGAACTCAATTTATTTTGTCTTAACTTCAAAAAAAAAATCATAATCCAAGATGATGATAACAAAAGGAGGTCTTATAAGTAAATCATATACTTATTAATCTTTCTCCCTTATCATAACCTTCATTACTAGAGGTTTTGAACCAATGAATCAATCACAAAGAATATATCTCTTAACAACTTTCACTATCTCAAGGTAATCATAAATGTAATAAATGTATTTATGACATTTATTTAGAAGCTTAATAAATCATGAGTATAGTGATCTAATCATAAGAGAATATTTGAATCACGAGTAAATAACAACAAACCAATTAGCATTTTATATGGATCAATCCCATCAACACCTAGCATACTGCATTAGTAAAATCATGTGGCTTTAATTCCAATGTATATTTGTCAATGATTTAATCAAGTCAAAGGAAAAAAAAGCGGATATAACATTGATGCCTGCACCTTTTCTCAATAATGTAGTCAACATGGAGTACATTTACCCACCCAATCAAGAAAAAATCCAGCAAATGAATGAGCATTTAATGATAAAAAAGAAAACAGCAACGTGACTGAGAGAACCAAAATGATTTATGCTGACAAAATGAGTTTGCCAAAATAACAATTCTGTCTTCTTACTACCCCTGGCGTGACAGCAGTCTATTCCTGTCATCTCTCATAACTCTCTGTATGACATTAATCACAGAACAACATAGATCTATTGAAAAGACCGTAGAAACTTTTAAGCAAATGCAAATATCAGTCATAAAACCACGCCCAAATGCTTTTTTTTTTGAAAATAGAAGCTTTCAAAATAAATGCAGCTGTCTAGCGCCATTTTGTATTCAGATTTATTTCAATAGTGTATGCAAAATGTGGACGCACAGACAACGCCCATGAACTGTTGATAAATGTGAAAGTAGAGACAAGGTGCGTGAAATGTTTGACAAAATCTGGAAGTATAGACAAGGCGTTCGAACTGTTTGACAGAGTGAAAGCATTAAATACAAAGCCAGGGCCCGCGAGGTGGAGGTAATAAAGGTGGAATTAATGTGATTTCAGGAGGAAACCAATACGTCCAACAAAGTCAGACCACAACTGCACAGATTGGTGAACATTCAAGTTTTATCCAATACCTGTTGACGTTAAGCTGCAGCAGAGAAAGTTTTAGTACGCAAAGATTAACACCGATAGAATGATTAGCAGCGGTTATTTTAACACCAAATCAGTTGTAGCATGTATCACAGGGTGAAAATTGTTTCGAAACCAACAGAAAACCTAACCTCATGCTGAATTATCCTTAAGTATACTTCCATCGCCGGTCTATTCACCAAAGAGAAAAGAAAAATGGCCATTCACGAGAGCAATAGGAACACATAAAAGAGGATACGTCCAGCAAAAACTCACAGTCCTGAAAGTCAATGCAGAATTAATGAGATACAATTCGCAGACATAAGAGCAGCCTACGCAGTAGGATGATATTTATGCCGTGCCCTCTCAGAAGATGGTGTCATCACTGGATGTGATGTTTGGCCAGGTAGCGTTTACCTTCTTCAAATCATATTTCTTTCTCTGCCATTAACAAGCTATTAACGTTACAGTTAAGTTTTCTCAAGTGGATTAAAGGTTTGGTGTCTGGACACATGCCGAAAGAATGTCTAGCTAAAAGCAGCTGGAGACAACTAGATGGAACAAAATGCAAGTTACCCAAAAGGTTATTCAAATATGAGCTTAGATATCTGTTGGGCGCACATCCCATTCTTTTGAAAATGGGGCCTGATTTGGGAGAGAAACGAGGTCCATAAGATGCAGAGGCAGTGGTATGTTACGAGGATATGGTGACTATTGATACTGATGGAGCGTCAAGGGCAATCACAAACTAGAAATAATATCATATACGCCTTATTTGGAAAGCACTTTTGGTAATGGAAGAATATATTACCAGCCAAAGAGGGGACACCTTTAGAAAAGTTTGCAACTAGCACAGAACATGGCAAGATACGCACAGAAGGCAGTAACAGATTAGCATAATTTTAGCTTAGATTAGCTTAGAAATTGCATAATTAGATCATTTATAGCATAAAATCATGGTAACTTAGCTTGCATCATGTTCATTTTAGCATAATTTAGGTTTTCACACACCAAAAAACCATGGTTTCATCGTTTCTCTTCCATAGAATCGATTGAGACAAGCTCACTAATCACGGGATTGGGAAGGGTCATCGTTCCACATCAACATGGAACCAATTCCACAACAAGATAAGTTTTAGATGGATTAGAATAGATGTTTTGAAGGCTTTCATAATTTAGTATGTTAGGTTTTGATGAAATGTTTAGTTTTAACTTCATTTGATTGATCTTGTTGAGATTCAAGTATTGGTGGCTCTGTTGTGCTTCGATTCTTCATGGATCAAGCATAATTCGGTCCATACCGATATTTACACATCATAGGAGGAAATAAGAAAGATGCATTAAATAATTAATTTGGATCAATTATTTAATAATAGATAGAAAAGGCTAAGTGAATAGTTAAATAATTAAAATAATTATTTAACTATAGATGAAAGGTGAAGAGTGAATAATTAAATAACTGACGATTTATTTAATTATAGAGAGAAATGTTAGTGACATAATTGTGAGCATGCTTTTCGAAATCTGCAAACACTAATCTCAAACAAGGGTTAGTATCAACAAATCCTTCAAGAATACTCCTATGAAATACATTGTAAATGTTCCAAAATGCCACAAAAGATAAAGAGAAGCCAAATGCATAATGAAAACATTTAACAAATTACCTATTCCATAGTTGGATTGGTGTCACATGTGCTAGTGACCCTTTCCCAACCCTTGATCAAAGCTCAAATTGAAAATGCAATGAAGATGGTGGAGTGATGATAAACAAGATCAAATCTCAAATGAAGAGAGTAACCTTGCATGAAATTGTGAAGGATTTGCTTGAGGATGATGCACCTATTTAAAGATTTTCAAAATGCCAAGTGTTGAAGAGGGACCAATGTGGGATCAAAACAAGCCAATGAGTTGAGGACACTTGTCATCATGTGATTAGTTGATGTGTGTGCAAGATTTGGGAAGAGTGCCCAAGAGGAAATTTTGAATTCAAATTTGCAATAAATTTTGAGAGGGGGACAAGAAAGAAGAGCAATAAATGCCTGTTTGACTTGTCATGTTGAGGAAAATGAGATTTTAATAAATCAATAAAATTGATTTATTGTGCAAGTGGCTAGGTCTAGATAATGCAAGTGGGATGTGATTAGCATTAGGTTAGGATTAGATTAAGTTAATGATGATTAGGCTGATTTAATGCTGATTAGATGATTTGACTTTTTGGACTTTGGTAATTGATTTATTTAAATCAGAAAATGATGAAATATAATTTAGGATTTGATTTAAATGGAGTCCTGATTTATTTAATTAAATGGATGATGCAAAATGAAGGTTGAATGATAATGTTTATTTGATAAATGAGATTATTTAATGAATGGATTAAAGGTGATGAATGGACCTAATGCAACATCTAGTTTGACTGAATCCGATCGAATGCATAATGTAAATTTTGCATGTCTACAATAATTAACTAAAATATTAATTTATTTAATTAATCGGAGGCAAAATAAAGAAGGAAAGATGAGTTAATAAACTAATTAAAATTATTTAATTAATAGAAGAATTTGATTAAAGAGAAAATAATTAAATAATTAAAAATTATTTAATTATGCAAGGAAGAAGGGGGAATGATGTAGAAAAATGGCGTTCGCAGACCAAGAAATTTTTTAGTGTCTATAGTGCTCATTGCATGGTAGTTCTAATCCAGTGCTCTAAATCTCCCAATCCATTTATCCTACATGTTTCTAATCCATTCATCCTTCATCTTTATCCCACATCTACCTATTCTATTTGTTTTCATCCCTCCACTTAATCCTTGATTTTGTGTGCACATGAATCCTCATCCATCTTTTCATCACCCCTCTCATATTTTTATTACAATAACCGTATGCATACCTATCCTACTCATATCATGATCCCTTCAATCTTCTTAGGCTAATAAATATTTGTTACTCTAAGCGTCTTTTCAACCATCCTAATCATGCCATCATCCATTTAATCTTCTTAGGATAATATGGATTTGTTATTCTAAGCATCTTTTCCACTATCATATTCATCTATTTCATCAATCCTATTGCTCCTAGAAATCTCACATCTCAAGAAAATCCTTATTCATGCAATTTAGCACAAATCATCCAATCAAATTTTTGGTCTTGTTCCTAGCCTTGACCCAACACTCTACTCATCATCACCAAGATACATATCCTTACCAATCCTTGTGTCAGGATATATCATTCCCACATCAACAACTCTCCCATAATTATATCCAAGATGTATCCTTCCCAATCTTTGTGTTGTTTTGGGATATATCGTTCCCACATCAACAACACTCCATCCATCATCAATCAATCTTGGCTTTTAGCTTAATCAAGGTAACACCATATTTGTCCTTTGAATCCTTTTGTGCTTGTTTTATTATCATCTCCTCCTTTCATTGTCTCTTCCTCTCCCCATCTTTCCTTCTATCCATCATCTTACATCATCTTCCTCACTTATCCTTGCATCATCTCATCCATTTCAAGAGCACACCCGTGTTCTCCCAAATCTGCATGTCCTCCCAAGGGGGCATCCTCAATCCTAATCTTCATCTTCACTCCTATCATCTCTCCTCCTAGTCATTCCTTTGAATGACTTGGGCCTTGTAGGTCTCAAGGGTACAATCTCCCTCTCATGCCCTCTCTTTGTGTCACTTGGCACAATCTTGTGGCATGAGAGATCACAACCATCCTCCACCCTTGATCTCCATCAAGCTATCTCAACCTTCCATCCATTTTCATCCAAATCTCTATATCCAACACAACCATTTTATCATAAATCTCACTGATTTTCATTAGAGCACCGTTATGCCATCAAATTTTCATGAGTGCACATTTGATCAAATGATCTTAGGAAAATCTACTAAACAAGAGACTCACCATGTTGATTTGAGATTTTTGTGCCTAATCTTGAGTGTTGTTTTGATTTTGTGTTTGTTGAGTTTTATAGCAATTTATCTTCATTTTACACACATTTTCACTGCACATAGTATATACATAATACACACACACACATATATTCTAATATGATGAAAATATATGCTAATGTGTCCACTGTTAGAGCCAAACACGAACTTAATATAAAAATAGTTTTGGAGAGTATAAAAATTAAATATTCAAGCTTATGGTGTTTAGTTGGCATTTGATAGTAATTAAAATGAACATAAACAATGGTTTTTAAATGAAGCATGTAAAAAAGATAACATTTAATTTAAAACATTTGTTAGAATTGGAAAACCACCAAGAAAATGTGGCCACATAGAAATTAAAAATACATATGCTGGTGTGTCCACTCCTAGAGTTGAACACGAGTAATATAAACACAATATTCAAGCTTATGGTGTTTAGTTGGCAATTGATGGTACTCAAATACACAGTGTCATGAACATAACCAAGGGTTTTACATGAAACATGTGAAAAAAGATAACCCTGATTTTAAAATTGGAAACCCACCAAGAAAAAATTACCACATACAAATGTAAAAATAAACCATCACATATATGTGTTTGAATATTATAATAATAATAATAATAAATGCAAGGTGTTGTGTGCAATTGGAAAGGCATATGTTTATATGGAAAGGAAGAGTATATGCTTACCCAATGTATTCACAATCTACATGTGTAAAAAATGCAAATAATATCACATATAACGGACAACAATGACAACAACCGGTAACAAAAAAAGAAAAGAAAAATGTACATGCTATTGTGTTCACTATAGTTGTAAGTGAAACGCCACAAATATATATACAATTTCATGAATACAATGATAGACATAAATGTATAAAGACATAAATAAATACACAATCGAAAGTAAACAAATACATACAGAGTCATGAACATAAACAATGGTTTTCAAATGAATCATGTAAAAAAAATAACACTAAATCTAGAACATTTGTTAGAATTGGAAAACCACCAAGAAAACGTGGCCACATACAAATTAAAAAACAAACCATCAACATATATTTGTTTGAATATATATATCTATATATATATATATTTGAATATATATATAATGAAAATGTAAGCTGATGTGTTCACTTCAGTTGTAAGTGAAGCGTCACAAATATATACACAGTTTTAGGAATATAAAGGGGGCTTTTATGAATAAACCAAAATGACATAAATAAAGACACAATTTCTTGAATTTATAAAGAGGGTTTTTCAGAATTAACCCACTAGAAAAAACCCCTCATTTAATAACTTTTAAATAGGCACTTCATGAATATAATGTGGGTTTTCTGAAATAAGCTGAAAAAGAAAGGATATCTTGAAATAATGGATACTATTTGGTCATCATATAGCAAGAGGGAGACAACAATAGGCCAAGAGCAATGCATGATGAGGATTGATGAAATCAGTCAAAATATCATGTGAAATAATCCCCTAATTAGACAAATTCATGAATAGAAATGGGGTTTTTATAATAATACCATAAAAGTAGAAGGGTTGTAGATTATACAAGATTTTTGAGTATATCACCATATAAAGTCAATTGTGTCATGATAATGAAACCCTAGACGACTTGCACCATGATGCTTGACGTTACCTCAAACCATGAAGAGTATTCAACAGGCATATCACATGATGGAGACAACAACCGACCAAGATCGACACATGATGAGAAAGAATGAAGTTGGTCAAAAAACTGTGTAAAATTATCCCCTAATTCTACTTCTACTTAAAGATAGTTTCATGATTTGAAATGGGGTTTTTGGAATAAAACCACAAAATTATAAGAGTTGTGTATTATGTCTTTTATTATGGTATCATCACAATGAAACCCTTAACAATTTGCAAAATAATGCAAAAAGATTGGATTAGTGGAGCAAACTAGACTCACAAGTACCATTTCCTATAATATGAAAGGAGAAATGATAGATTGACATTACTTGAAACCATGGAGAGCATCTGATAAGTAGCTTGCATGAGGATTACTATAGAAGGAGAACGATGCAATACCGAAAATGGTGGAGGGAAACAAAAATACCGTGGAAAATAATCCCATGCATGAACTTGACATGTGAGTTAAATAGGCTATAAGGTAACTGAGGTTCAAGCAAAGACGGGATGTGGACATGGCATTATGAACATTTAACAACACTTTCGTGAACTTCAAACATTAAAAAGTGAATTTTACACATTTAAAAGTGAGCAGTGAAATTTTTATATGAAACTATAATTGCTTGTTTATATGATTAGGAATAGGTTTTAAAAAAAAAAAAAAAAAATCATTGGTGGAGAAAGTGAATAGTAATCGGGTCAATAGAGAATATGTATTGGATGCCAACTCAAAATGACCACTTTATGACTTTTGCACGCATAATGAACCCTCCCACATTCATCGGAAACACCCAAAAACCAAAACAATAACTTATAATCTATTAACTTGCGTTCAAAAAGAACCCAAAAAATTCGTACCAATTCAATGTAACATTTAAGAGTTTAGAGTGTGCGAAGTTAACTATAACGACTAATAGATCCCTTCAAAATACATTAGTATTCTACCTTTAAGAAAAAAAACTGATATTTTTGCAACTCATACAACCATACCCTTTATAGATATATTAAAAGTTCATCGATAGCAGTTGCTCACAGTATTATCCCAACGATTAGACCCTACTACTCTCCACTACCAAAAGCTTTATCCATTTCTATATTGCAACTACCTCTGAACAATCTCCGTTGCTTGCTGCACAAGCAATTCTATCCCCTCTGGAAGCACATTATCTCATGTCGTTAGCTGGGACTTTTCCACATAGTATCATTTTCTCTTCTATCGTTCTCCTGATTATCAGGATCACGGAAGTTTCAGTATTAAAGAGTTCTGACACTTACAAAAACGACTCAAAGCAGAATGACCATCGCACGATGCTTCATGAAAGAAGTCTGATCATTGGATTTCAAATAGCCAGATTTCCTGCAGTGAAGGTGAGAATACAAAACTATTTCATATAGAAATCAGTACAGCTAGACAAAAGCCGATCTTAAAAGTACAGGTGAAAAATATTGGAAATTACATCCATTGAAGAACAAGATAGTGACCTCCTTTGAAGTCAACCAAGTGGGGTGTAGTTCTAATAACTATCGTCTATCTAGTATCTTAAATGTATATTTGATCATATTTATTAATTAATTGAAAATTAAATATAAGAGACTTTTTATTTTCAATTGGGGGCTACATAGACATTTCTGTTTCAATATGAATGAAATGTTTTGCAATTCTCTTTAGGGGAGAGGACCCAGTAGTTGTGCACCCTAATTTTGTGCTTCTAATTATCCTACGTGGAAATTTCAAATCACTCCCAATTTTTTACAGCAGCTTACTTGCCAAGTCCCCTGCTTATAGCTTTTGTTTTAGGGCCACATCATCAAATATGATGCCACATCAGCATGCTTTTTGTCAAGATGTAGTTGACCAGTACTTGTGCTTTCACATCATAGTTAGTTGAGTGCTGATGTGGCATCACATGATTGGTTGCTTTTTAGATCAAAGGAATACATTTTGTTTAATTATGGGTAGTCATGTCACCACTATTGGTCCAATATTGATAAAAATATTGGGCGTTATATAAACAACTACTATCACAACTATTGAAACATGCTCAACTAGTAGGTCCTCTCCGCTACTAAAAGATATACTTAGGAAGCCGAAAATACAAGATTAAGGTGAGAAGACAAGATTGTTTGTAAATTAGGGATGATTATGCCATACAATAGACATCACATACAAATCTTAAATGAAGAGATTATAAACTGTACTTTCAAGGCAAGAGATTGCAATTGCTATGTCCTTATTCTATAGTGTGTATTGCATACTTAATAATATTATTTTGTATCTATTATTTAGTTGCTTCATTAGGTTGATCTAATTAAAATGAAAGTGTGTGACTTATTTAATTATGCCTATAAATAAGGATGAGTTAGGCTCTCCCATATCACATTGCAAATTTTGTTTTGTTATAATGTTGTGGAGGTTGCTTCTCAAAGAAGCTTGGTTTTATAGTCAATATTACACTCTATTTTCCATCATATCATGTTCTATTTCTATGACTCTACTTTAGTGATATAATAATTTCATTATAAGTGGTATCAAAGCTTCGATTTGAGCAAAACTAGGTAAAATATTGATTCTAAAGAATCACCCATATGTCACCAACTATTAAAAAAATTATTCATTTTTGTAAGGAAATTAAACATTTATTGTAAAAAGATATAATCCAATTTTTAGGAGCTTCTATGATGAATTTTGAGTGAATGATTGTTATTTTGATATTTTCATAAATTCACTCTACATGTGATAATTTGTTCTTTGTCAAATTTAAATTTGAGCTTACTCTAAAATCGTTTGACCAAAGTTGGCTCAAAGGTGAAATTTTTCATTTTTGAATTAGGATGCTAGTGCCCTTACTTGTAAATCCCCCACAAGCATCAAGGGGTTCCATTATGTTTCCTCTGGCACTACATAATTATGCATATAATATTCATAGAGTTGGTCATGTTCATCCAGTGTAGCATCAATAAAAATGTTATACTGCTCATGGAAATTGGTTGGTTGCTTATTAACCTACTGAATTGGAGACTTAAAAAAAATTCTTATAGAAACAAGGCATGGGTTCTAACTAGGAGTCTGCATCTAACAATTTGGGTAGCTTTGTCTGCTACCTCTTCTACCTTAACTGCTAATCTTCTTAATTCCATATCCTTACCCTCTAGTACTCGAGTATGTTTTTCCATCATTTCTTCCTTTTCCTTTTTCCAATTTTCCTTTTGTTGAGAAAATTCCTGAGTAACCTTCCATAGTTGGTACCTAAGGGACAGGGTTGTATGATAAGTTGGGGTTTTTGTAGTAGGGGGTCTCTTATCTTCAGTTGCAAGCTCTCTATTTCCTGCTCTGACCATGGCAAGTTGTGCCAATAGGTCCAATTTTTCCCCATGTCCATATGTTTGTAGATTTTCCTTCAACTCATGTATCTTTAGCTCCCTTTCTTTGTCCCTTTCCTCATAATTTTGTACCGGTTACTCTAGCTATTTAATCCTTTCTAAAGCTTCTTGTAACTCCTTCCTAACATTTTTGTCTTCCAAAAACATTTCCTTATCTTCTAAAAATTGCTCATCACAACCCCCTGTATAATCATAACCCTCCTTATCAATGCTAACTAGGGTTCTCTTTCTTGTTTTATTGGCAATATTGACTCAGAGGTGGTAGATATATACCACTTTCTCTTTACAAGCACATGTAAATTCTTAGAGGCATTTCCTTTCATTTCTGAATCAGTTTCAACCATCATAACATCTTTTTCTTGTTTTCCTTTGTTCCTTGTTTCCTCTTCTGGTTTCTCTACACTTCCTCTAATAACACCTTTCTTCCTCAAGCGACCTGAACACTTAGGTGGGGTAGATTTCCTTCCCTGTGTATCCTTCTTTTTCTTCTATACGTTAGAAGGTGTAGAAGAACTACCTCTCTTTTTCCTAGTCTTAGGTGTTTTAGAGGAAGATGGGGTCTCTTTTGTTATAGGTTGGCTAGAGGTTGCATGTGGTAAATCTTGCAAATTTTGTTCCTTAGGTTCACCTTGGTTGTAGGTAGGTGAAGCAACAGGTGAACCTGGAGGAGTTTCCCTTATAGACATAACAAGTGATTCATGGATTTGTGGAACTACATGTTCCTCAAGGATATGATAAATATCTTTACAAATTGCAAAATTCTCCCAAGACACCTGTGGATGTTGAATCCTAAGGATCCTTTTTACTAACAAGGTTATCAGACAATAATGTGATAAGATTGAATCATTTTTCTTCCTCTGATATTCTGACCCCATTCTTTTCAACAAATTGTTAAGATAATTGGGCACAATGACCAATCTATTATGACGGAGATGACTTGGCAACTTAAAATGCATAGTGTATAAAAGAGATATTCTACCATCACATGTAATATATTTAATGATATAAGAAGCACAGGAAACCCATACCCATGGAAGTGATAGTCTATTAGTACCTTGTGATGAGGAGACAAAGTTTTCTCTTGGACCTTTGAACTCATCCTTGGAATCCACTACATTTGCTTGAACAAGGAATTTATCTCCAACCCTCGGTAGACCAGAAACTTGTGTAATTACAACTTTTGAAGCATCCACTTTCAATCCTTTAACTATGGCCTCATCAAGTTGTAATGTAGCTAGAAATTTCCTCATCATATCTTCATTTTACTTTGTCAATTTTAGGAAGCAGTCCAACCACCCAACCCTTGTGAAAATGGGCATACATAATTTTTCCTCCAATATTTGTTTGTGGGATGATGGTTCCCTTCACATAATGTCACCTCCCATGGTGAAATATTTTGCCTCTACTCAATGCTTTGAAAATTTAGCTCAAATTTCAATTTCAATTTCAATAGCCCACCAACACTCTCTATCTACCACACAAGTGCATGCACCTTTCCACTGTAACTGCAACTGTTACATCCCTTTTTCCTTTGTATTAGCTTGAGCTAAGTTCAAATTAGCTCAAAATATGGGGAATTGCCAACTAAAATTAATAACAAAAGGTTGAAAAGGTTGCAGGGTGTAAAAGGTATTAAGGAAAAAAGGATTTGTATTTTTGTTTCTACATTTGGATTTTGGTGGTGGAAAACTAAAAATTTGGCTTCTATGTTATCCTCCCCAACTTAAGTTTTGAAGTGACCTCACTTCAATTCATGTGAAATAGGCGAAGGGTATGATTGTAAAATATGGAAATAAAAGTAATGAATAGATATCATGCAAAATTGAATGCAAATACATAATGAAAGTCTATGATAATTATGGAAGTATAGTTTGTGTACCCATTGGGTGTGATTAACATAACTCCATGTATGTGAGGTGAATTGAAGAGTATTCGCAGTATGTTATTGATTTGAAAAGATTTAATTGCAATGTATGGTGAAATGAATGATAGGTTGGCATGTGTAAGGAAATGAAGTAGGATGTATGGATGATGAAATTTGAAGTGATAGTTCAAATGCTTGAAATTTGAAATGGCAACGTGTAATGGAATGAGAATGTTGCATGCACTAATAGGATAGGATTAATTTTGCATGTGTGGAAAAAAATGGAGTGAAAGGTGATGAACTACAATTAATTTGGCACAAAATTTGAAACGTTCTAATAGATAGCGCTATGGGTACCTTCTACAACAGGACTCGAACTAAACTATGACAACTCATATGTATTAAGCTATAGGTCCCTTCAGCAGTATGAAGCGTACTTGGAAGAATATTGTGAATCATAGTAATTGTGTTGTGTGTGCTTAAAAGTGTGGGATAGTAATTTATACCTGAGCAAGCTCAGAAGATGAACTATGTAGGTCATCTACTGAGGCATTGAGATAATCGGTAGTATCTGCTACAGAGTTTTTATCCTGTGATAGATTGCCTATATCTAAACCATTGTTTTGACCATATAGATGCATTAGAGAAAGAATAAAATCATCTTTTTGAGCTGGTTGTTTACATATCTTCAATCTGTGTCCATTCACCAGTAATGTGAATCTAACTACATCTATAGTTTGTAACTTGATTGCTCCATTGGAAAATACCTGTTGAATTTCATATGGTCCCAACCATCTAGACTGCAACTTACCCTTGTGTTCTTTGTACCTGGAATCATATAGTAAATCTTAGTCACCTATAGTGAACTCCTTGGCCTTTATAAACTGATTATGCCATTTAGTTCTCTATTTTTTGAATGATCTATGTATGATGCATGACCTCCATTCTAATTTCATCCAATCCATTCAGACTGTGTATCCTTTCTTTCTATGCTTTTCTCAAATCCATCCTAAATCCAATGTTGTCCTAAGTGTCTTGTACTCACTCTATTGAAAAAATTGTTGTTTTTCCATAGACTAATTCATAAGGTGTGAAACTTGTAGTTATTTTCCATGTTGTTCTATAATCGCTCACTGCTTCAAGTAATCTTGATGCCCAATCCTTCCTATAAATTTGCACTATTTTGGTCAGAATATTCTCAATTTATCTGTTTGTAACCTCCACCTATCCATTGGCTTGAGGATGATAAGGTGTTGATTTTCTATGTCTTATTGAATATTCTTTAACCAATTGATAAATAAGGTTAGAAGTAAACTGAGGACCTTGATCAGTGACAATTTCTTTAGTTACTCCATACTTGGTAAAGATGTCTTCATACAAGAACTTAACTACATTTCCATCGCTTACAAACTGTAATGCCTTTACTTCAACCCATTTTGTTAGATAGTCTGTACAAACCAAAATATACTCTTTTCTATTAGAGGCTAGTGAAATTGGGCGAATGAAATCAAGCCCCCATTTATCAAATGGTGCTAGTGCTATCTATGGCTGCAAATGCATTTCATCTGTCCTTATTGATTTTCTCATTCTTTTACATTTGTCACAACTCCTAGTATACTTCATTGAATCCTTGCGGAGAGTTGGCCACAAGTAACATGTTTTCGAGATCGTAAATGTTGTCCTTTTGGTTGCAAAGTGACCCCCACAAGTCTCATCATGGCAAGATTTAGAATGTCAAAGACCTCATCTTCTCTTATACATCTTCTCATGATATTATCTAGATCAATGTAAAATAAGTAACCAACTACCCAAGAATATGGAAAGCTTTTATGCACTAACTGTCTCTTTTCTCTAGGAGAGAAATGTGATGGTATCTGCCCTGCCACTAGGTAATTTGCAATATCAACAAACCATGGTGTGTGTATAGTAAGAGAAAAAAAATTCTCATCTGGAAAAGAGTCATTCACAACATCTTCTATTTGTATAGGAAATCTAGATAGAAAATATTCCACCACATTAGCTTTCCCTGGCTTATCCACTATTGTTATATCAAACTCCTATAGCAAGAGAAACCATTTGACTAGTCTCCCCCCAACTACAAGTTTTTTCATTAAGTATCTTATGGATATATGATTTGTGTGGATAAAGAGTTGATAACCAGTGATATAATGCCTAAATTTTTTGATAGCATAAACAACTATCAACATCTCTTTCTTTGTAACAGTGTAGTTAAGTTCAACTTCTTGCAACTTTTTTCTGACATAGTTGATGGCATATTCTTTGTTACGTTCTTTTTGTCCCAAGACTGATTCTATGGGAAAATATGAAGCATCAGTGTGTATATTGAAAGACAGTGTCCAATTTGGCCCTCTTAAGATAGGTGCTTGTGTCAAAGTTGTCTTAAGTGCTTTAAAGGAACGTTGACATTCCACAGTCCATTCAAATTTTATCTTTGGTGAGTAAGACAAATAAGGGTGCTGCAATTTTACTAAAATCTTGGACGAATCTCCTATAGTAGCATGCATGTCCCAAAAAGCTCTTGACATCTTTTTGCTTTTGTGGCACATGAAGTGTAGAAATGATCTCAATCTTGTTGGGATCCACCTGGATTCCTTCACTTGAGATAAAGTGTCCTAGCACAATCCCTTGAGTCACCATCACGAAATATTTCTCATGAATCAATGATAGGTTATGTTCTTTACACCTTTTCAAAACTTTTTCTAGATTGTTGAGTGCATCTTCATAGGTGTTTCCATATGTAGTGAATTCATCCATGTAGATTTCCATGGAATCATGAGCATAGTCTAAAAAGATACTTAGCACTGTCCTCTAAAAGGTTGCTAGGGAATCACATAGTCCAAAGGGAAGAACATAATAGGTATAGGTACCCCAAGGGCATGTAAATCTAGTCTTATCCCGATCCTCTGGAGCTATCTTTATTTGGTTATAGCCACTAAACCCATATAGGAAAGAGAAGTACTTTTTCCCTGCTAAGGAATCAAGCACTTTGTTAATGAAAGGTAGGGGGAAGTGATCCTTTCTAGTTGTTGTGTTTAGCTCCCTATAGTCCACACATACCCTCCATTTTCCTCATTTCTTTAGAACAATGACTAATGGTGGCACCCATTGGCTATCGAAGATGGGATAAATGAAGCTTGCATCAATTACATTTTGCAACTCAGTCTTCACTATTTCTCTTAAGGCAGGGTTCATTCTCCTTTGGGGCTATCTAATTGGTTTGAAACCATAATTTATGTAGATTCTCTGAATGCAAAGTTTTGGATCAATCCCCTTCATATCATGGTAGTCCCATGCAAAGGCTATTGTGTGTTCCTGCAACATAGTGTTCAGGGCATTCTATTGTTCTTTAGTTAACCCATTGTTGATGTTCAGGGTTTTACCTAGCATGATTTCCCAAGTTTTGTATTCTGATTGCACAAATGAGAGATCAAGGCCACTAATGTTGGGAATGCATTATTGTGGTAAAATGGAATGGAACAATTGTGATACCTCTTATGATGAATTTGTAGGTATAATGTTTTGCATTGGATCTTGCAAACATGAAAGACAGTTTTGTTGTTGTGGGTCCCTACCACAGTTGTTCTGTATGATACGGTCAATTAATTCATCCTCATCTTGGGTTCCTAATAGGGGGCTGCATTCTATTGTCATAAGAGTTTGCATAGAATAGTGGTCCTCTTCATCTAAGGTAGGCTATATAGTCTGCTTGAGATTTTCATGAGGTTGGGTTGGTGGATAGAGAACTAATTTCTTGGTTATAGTCCCATTGGATATTATCATGTTCCCAGACCTACAACATATGAATGCATCAGTTGTAGCTAACCATGGTCTACCTAAAATGAGTGGATATCCTGCAAGGTTGACCTTTGGTTGCAATACTATAAAATATGGAGGATACTCCCATGAATCTAATGCAATAACTAAATCCTCAATGATCCCCTCAAGCTTTAATGTTGACCTATCTTCCAATTGTAAATTAGTTGGTGTAGGTCTAAGGTTTGCTAACTGAAGTAGAACTACATTGTCTCTTTAGTCATGACATTAATTGTTTCCCCTAAGTCAATCAAGGTGTTCATGATAAGGGTCATATTAATCTTAACATCCACTACTAGACTTCCAGGGTTTGTGTATTTAGGGATAGTTATATTCCCTAACATAATATTAGCGAGGTTCCCTAGGACATGAACTGTCTAAGGCTCTTTCCTCTTTCTCCCTGGTTTCTTAAGACAAGTCCCTTACTGTCCTTATATAGATTGGGATATCCTTGATATCTTGGATGAGGGGGATTTTAATATTGACATCCTTAAGTTGACCCAATAGGTTTGTCTCAGCTTGGGTATTATTTTTTTGAGTGGCTAAATGCTCAGGGAAAGGAGGCTTTGGACTTGAGGTGGTATGGTTTACCTAATTTGACCTAGGTTCCAAAGGTGAATTGTCTAAAGCTTTAGCTATGGCTTCCTCATCCTCCATCTCAGTGATTTGGGGGGATGAAGGTCTAGCTAGTGTTTTCCTTGAACTAAGGTGGAAATCACTCACCTCTACCCCATAAGTGGGTATTTTATAGCCTCGTTAGTATAAGCTTGTTGGACATGCTTGTTGTTAGGGTTAGGTGCAAGGTAGGAAGGTAATTGTGGTGCTCTTAGTGGTTGAGAGTTGTGTTTAGTGGATTAGGCATAATAGCCTGTTATTGTGGCTAAGAATGCATTAAAGGTTGTTAGTAATTCACATTTTGGTGCTACCACTACTGACCTTTTTTCCATACAAGTGGCTTCCACTAATTTTGTTGCAATGGCCATTGAGGGTTATAATTGCAACCTTGAAATTTTTACTATGACCGTGCATTTTTTTGTTGTTGGTTCTAGTTTTGTTGAGTGTTTTTCCATTACTAAGGGAACTTTACTATTGGTTTTGATTATTTGGACAGGGATGAGAATTCCAACTAGATAAATTTTGATTACCAATTGGAAAAGATGTATTGAAATTTAGAAGGTCTTGTGGCATACCTTGTCTTGGCTGCCATGGCCTTCTTTGAGCAATATAAAATAGTTTTCCATCCTCTCTTTCAAGTGTTTGAAAATCAAGATTTTTTTATTTGTATTTTGTAATACTAGCAACCCTCTTGCACTTATAGTTTGCTTTCCTTTGTCTACAATTGGGGTAGTATTCAGTGAGCATTGCTTCAACCTCCTCCTACTTCATTTTTATATGTAGAGTATCCAACTGAGTAGCTAGATGACTTATGATATCCTCCTTCATGTTGGATAGTAGGTTACTTAACTCCACTCTTGGAACCCATTAGATATCTTGCTAGTGGTGTTCTTTCTCCCCTTGATCTTTTGGTAAAGGTCCTAGAATAGTTTCTACAGAACCTGCACATCTCTTCAAAGGGTAGTTGAAACACATCCCCTTGCCCAATGAGATTCAGGGCATCCATGCAATCTTCATTGAATTCTCTTAAGAACACAAGCTTCAAGGATTCATCTGAGAGTCTATTCTACAAGTTTTTCTTCAAGCAGAGGTGGAACCTTTCTAAATAATCCTCCAATGGTTCATCCTCTTTCCGAGTCATTCTAAAAATATCATATCTTCTCCTATCAACTCCTCTACAATAATCTTGGTATTTTTCCAAGAATTTTGTTTTCATGGTGGCCCAATTTGGAAGAACACACTAGTACACAAACATCAATATATGACTAAATAAACTACTAAAAATTGCATATAAATGACTAACTTTAGTCACGTGACTATTAGTGGTTTATTTGTAGTCATTTATAACACTAAATTTATGACTAAACAATTTTAGTCATTTATTTAGTCATTTATTATAGTCATTAATTTGGTCATTGATTTGGTCATTGATTTGGTCATTTATTTAGTCATATATTTAGTCATTAATTTTAGTCATGTGACTATTTTGGTGGTTTATTTGTAGTCATTTATAGGGTATGTGAAGGATCATCATGGAAAAAACAGGCCCTTAAGTGGCAAAAAATTCAAAAAAATCAGAGTTAGACAACTTGACGTAAAAATTTGAATAAGTTATCTATATTATTTCAAAAATATGTAAGAATAGAA